>VXBR01007020.1:1477-12948 GCA_013400215.1 Cisticola juncidis | reverse complement strand
AAAAAAAAAAAAAAGAGTGCAGATGAGCAAACGAATCCTCTGGTCACCACTCCTAGTAGGGATGGTTAGGTAAAGGCAATTGGACATTATTAAAGGGTGATGGTTATCACTGAAGTGTACTAGGATAAGGATACAAGGTAATGAAAGAGTGGGATCTTTATTATCATTCAGTGGGATACCTGGAAAACACACACATAATGTGCTCATGAAGGCTCAGAATTCAATTGCTGATGTTAGAGACAACATGTCTTTTGGAACAAGGGGACGAGAGGAACATCTCTATGAAATCTTCAGTTGTAAACCAGAAGAAGAAGTGAAAAACATTGCTAGCTGAGGATAACTGCCCATAAAAGAAAAAGACAAGGAGAACTTGAAGACTATAAGAAGAACTTGTGAATATGAAACAGAACAGAAAAGGAGATTTGATGCCCCAGAAGGAAAAAAAAGTAAAAAATAAGGGTAGCATGAAGGAACAAAATACATGCCAGCTCTGAAATAAGACAAAAATATCAGGTATTGGCAACTCAACGAGAATGAAGTCAGTACATAGGGCCACATAAAGAAAAAAGAAGGGACACTCAGAGTTCCAGATGGAATTAAAAATGATACTCATAAGCAAAGGCTGGAGATAGATGGAGGGTAGGTAGTCCTGATTTAATCTCCAGCTGGGCTTAAAATCACGAGAGTAGGTCTGTGCAATCACAGACCTGTGCAATCACAGTCTGTGCAATCCGTGCTACTTGCAACAGTCTGCTCATGGAAAGGGATCAGAAAACCAAAATGCCATCATGTCTGTTACATGCAGCTAGCAGGTGAACCTGCAACTGGGAACCATGACAAGGAAGCTGAGAAACAATTACAACCCCTCAAAATCAGTACTGCTCAATTCCCACTAGAAAAAAAAAATAATGAAGCACTAACTGTTTCAGGGAATACTTGCAAACAGATATTTATGTGAACTTCAGGGGCATCAAGTCACAAGAGGAGTGAAATGTCTACTAAGAGATTAGACTAACCAATAGTTAAATGATGAGTGGTATAAGAAGCATCTGTAGCATTTGGCTGCTGAGGTGCATTTATGGAAGGAAGTAACTCTACAAGAGATAAATTTGACTTGAACACTCCAGGGAAGAGCTACCTAGGATCAAAGCTGACATAATGGTTAAGAACAGCTTTAAACTAAGAAATTGTAGATCTCCAAATGCTAATGGAAGGAAAAAATATATGGTAAAGGAGAACCCAGACATGAATTAAATAATCCAGTGGTAACAGGAGAACATAAGGTAAATAAAAAGAATTGACTGAACAGCAACCAGGTAAAAGAAGATGACATGCTTGAATGTGCTCCATATAACAGCAGAGTAAGAATCCTGATGTGTAAAGCTTTCTCAACACAATAGAAGATCTTGAATTACATTTATAGGATGTAAAAATAAATATTACGGTGAAAACATAAGCTTGACAACATAGAATTAAGAACTAGAGCATAGATATAGAAGGACAAATACCACTCTGGAAATACAATTCTAAAGATGACAGCTGTGGGGCACTCATTAAGCTGTAAGGCATTATGAAAGAAACACTTTTTATGACATCTATGGTCAGATATAATCTTGGATAATGATCACTGGAACATCCCTGCAAAGTGAAATACAATTTTCTATTGTGACAGGAGATAAACTTCCTGGCAAAGACTAGAACTGACTACAGTAAGTAGCAGGTAATGATTGTGGTGGAGGTGACTCACTATTGGATGTTACAACCAAAAAACATGTGTTACAAATATCCAAAGCTAACAAAAACTTACACTATTTAAATTTTATTTTGCCATGTAATGAAGACTTAAATACTTTAACATTGAAAGCTGAGTTAGTATAAATTAAATCAAAGGGCGAAAATATTAGTTTCATAGCTCAATTATCATGAACTTCAGTAAACCTAGAGGCCTCTTCAGGGAACCCAAATGAACTAAGGAATTTAGGCACTGAAGTATCTTTCAATGATAGTAGGATACCTAGGAAACTGAATTCCAGATAGCTAGAACACAGTCCCAATCTGATTAAATGAAGAAATGTTACAAAGTAGGCTTCCAGTTACAAATGGAGAGCTGAAAAATGCTGCAAGGATTATGAGGGTCATTTAATCTCAATAATAACATGGAAATTGAATGGAACTTGCCAATTCTTTTCCTGGCACAGTATAGCAAAGTAGAGCTAAACACTGAAAAAAAAAAAAGAAAAATAAAAAAGAGGGAAAAAGGCATATCATGATTTGGTGAGCTTGGAAAAAAAAAAGATTATATAAATTGGGCCAGGAGCTAAATTAGTGTTTTGCATCTGTTTTCAAATAGACTTTGATGAGAGACTGTGAACATCGGCATGGATAGCAAGACGAATACAGAACAGAAATTATCAGAAATGAGGTAAAAGTACCAAAAATTCAAAGCACTATGTACTCTTAACTGGTAAAGAGTAAAACTACTACCCAGTGATACCAAAAAATACAATAAGGAGGCTGCAACCTCTCCCTCTTTTCCTCATCAGAGGATGGTATGTTGACAACACATAAAAGGTTTGAAAAACAGTCAAGAGGTTGAGCTCTGATTTTCAGAATTCTCAGTTTCTCAGATCCTTGACTTTGCAAGACAGTTCTGGCAACTTTTTTGTCATTCCATAAACTCGAAAAGGAATTGAACATGCCAGCCCACACTAACTCCGGCTTTCCATCACCACATGGAAACAGGGGTGTGAAAATCCTGATGACCTTGACAATTCAGCAGCTTTCAGGATCATCTTTCACTCATGCTTTGACCCAGGCACGCTTCAAACTGAAGTTACACTGCTGAAAAATTGACTACAATCTGCACTGTCACTTACCAGTGATCTTCAGACAGATCTTTAAAAGTAGCACACCTCTGCCGACAAACAAAATACTTAAATAACAAATAAGTCTGAAGCTATGGAAAAGAATATGCCCAAACCTAATGACAGGACAAACTGAGGAAACGTTCAAGAATTTCAGGAAGCCACACCTAAAAACTTCATTCCACTAATGGTCCAACAGGGCTGACAGGCATCACCACTAATGGCATCTGTCCATACATTCAAGGCACAATTAACCAGAGGCTTAAGCAGCGGAAGTGAGTGCAGAAGTTTCCATGGTGAAGAAATGGGATGAAAAGGGAGACAGGAAAAATCTCATCATTTTATTTCATCAGGCCATGGCAGATAGACGGGTCTTAGGAAGTTTCTAAGCTCACGACATCTGGGTTTTAACCTTCCAGGTACATCCTGTAACTTGTATGATGTCACAAAAATCAGACATATTTAAGTTAATCTTCATACTTTTTTATCCAAATGGCACCTATATATCCATGTTGTAATACTGACATCAGCATACTTTGCAATGTAGTCAGTGAACAGGCTAAGCCACAGCAGGGTCCTAATTTCAGATTAAATGGATCTCTAAGTACCTCTTCAGCATATTTGTACATCAGTTTATGCAATTTCAAGTATTTCTAAGAAAAATTATTTCACTTTCTATTTTCCTGCAGAACACCAGCCAGACCTGTCACTCCCTTGCAAGCCTGGAAATACATGCTAAAAACTCAGGAAGTGGTCATCTGGATGAAGAATTCTGTTTATAATGAAGGTCTTAATTAGGGGCATAAACTAGCCTGTAAACAAAATTTCAACCACTTATATACACAAGCTGTGTAATGAGATCAGAGTTCATGCCTTACTGCACAAATAGCATTTTTATTACAATAAAACAGTATAATACTACTTCTTTTGTAAAGTACACCTATTACACAATGAAGCCATTGAAGCTACAGGCAAAAAATACCTGAATAAGCACTCTGCAAATACCAGGAATATCATGTTGTCAAATGATATAATTTTTCCTGATTTGGAAAATGATCCCACTAAACTTATGTTTTGGTTCTTTTCACATTAATAATGTCCAAAATGGTATGAACCGAAGTTGCTGACACTATGACTTGTAAAATTACACATACTGCTTTCTATAAAAGTGTGTGTGTAGATATATGTATGCAAATTAATGTATATTGTAGTAGAATTTAACAAAGACTTTGTTTTCTTAAAATATTGTAATAATTTTTACAATATGCAATACAGTGGCAGAGTCAAAAAAAAACCTGGTCTTGCACTCCTTCTTTTGGCTACATTCTCAATGGAATCAACAGGGATTTTTGACTAAGCAAACAATGACACATCATATAACAAAAGCATAGCACGGAACATAAAATATGCTTCTATCTTCATTCTCTGGAACTGAGCTCTTTAATTTTATAATGATCTCTGCTAAACAAGTCCTAGTACTCCATAGCTCCTCATTCTTACACTGTACTAGAACTCTGAATTCTCACAAAATCTGCTCAATATCTACACCAAATATTTATGAAATGCTTCATTAACCAGTATTTCTCTTACAACACAGTCCACGGGGAGTTTTAAATTTCAACACATGGAATAAATCGCAGTAAAATAATGTCACATTTGATTTTTATGTATGATGGATATGTTATAAATTTGTTAGAATGATTTTTTATTTTAGATCTTGATTCTGCCAAGAAGATAAAAACAAACAAAATAGACACATCACCCAGTCATAAATATTTATTTCAGCTGTATTTTATCCTTAAAGAGAGAGAGAACCACCATTTCTGCAGTCAGTTTTCAGAGTCACTTCTGTATCTGTGNAAAAAAAAATCTGATCTCAGAGCAGTCACTTCAGCCTCAGCTCCAGAAAGTGAAGGTGGCCTGCTGCCAAGTGGGAAGTCCTGCACACCTGCCTAGTCCTCAGCCGCCTTGCCCAGGTGTTAATACAGCTGCAGTCTGAATCAAGTCAGGGTCTGATCTCATCTTTTTTCCTCTCAGGTTACTCCTCCCTCAGGTTGCTACAGATTCAGCTCACAGTATGCTACATGAAGACTTTTGCCAGCAGAAGGGATGGGACAGAGCTGTATGCAGGAGAAAGCCTGGGTCTAAGAGACAAAACTACATCTCGTATTAGCAGCATGTACTTCAGTCATCTGAGAGTGATTATAGACACTTCTCACTCTAAGGTACTCCATGACACTTTTCACAACCACACCATTAGATTCCTGTCTCAGTAATTACTATATTAATAGCTATTTAATCTTTAGTTCGTGCAATCAGAAAGAGATTCTTATCACACACAAAGTCGTTTTGTACTGCCAAAGACAAAAAAGCAGTTTCAGCACTTCTCTCAAAGCACAAGGAGATGTTCAGTAACTGCAGGCTGTAGCAGGATGTGCTGGACCCACACATATCCTATTCCCCACTGTTCTGCAGGTGACAGAATCACCCCTGTGAGACCCTCTGACTTGTGTGTGCACACCCACAGATGCTGAAAAACAGAACAAGCTCCAGCTGCTGAATCCACTGGCAACAGGACTGAGACACACAGACAAATATGCATGTGCACACACATACAGAAACATGCAGTACAAAATAACACCTATGCAGCAGTATGTAACTGCTGTATTTCTACAGTACTTCTGTATTCATCCAACATGTGTATTTATGAAATTATGTTCTCCTTATCAATAAAATTGTATTACAGAAATGTATCTTAGTTGCATGAATATAAGTGTATATACAAAATACATATAGATGCTATATATCTATCCAGCATCTCTGCACAGAGATACACACACATACACACATACACACACACACACACACATGTATTTTCTTCAATATGCTACCCAAACACCTCATACTTTAGCAGAGGATAAAAATCTCCAAAGTCTTTAAACCTCCTTAAAAAAGTATTACTCTGTTATGAAAAAGATATTGATTTTATCAGAGAGATTGATCAATATCAGAGATATTGATTTTAAATACCACAAAAATAAAACCTTGATCTAGTTTACTTTCCATAGATGTGAGATACTGAAATGTTAATGACTCAATCAGCCACTTACAAAAGCAGCAGGATGTTTTGCTGAGACCAGGTGTACACTCCCCCAGCCGAAGGAGAGAAGGAGAGATTTTTGTGTGTTGGAAAAACCTCTGATCTGCTTAAGACAGACAGGCTGCACACCCACTTCCAGAGGATGATCATGACAAACCAACCTTTGTCTAGCAACAAGCTGGGTTTTGAGCCAGATAAGAGAGAAGGCTGATAAGAAGCAAATCCTGCTAGGTGGAATAGTGCTTTCTATCTTGCCAGTGTCCTCCCTTACACAGCTGGCTCAGGTGAGAAAACTCCCCCCTCTATTCACACATAGGCCTGAAGGTGTTCACCCCTTCCAATGTGGCATGACTGGCTCAACTGCCCTGATGTGACAGGCAGCTGTCATGTCTTGGAGGGTGTCACAAACCATCAAAGACCCCCTAAGTGCCCCCAGACTCATTTCTGGGGCCTTCCACCTTAGGACTAGGCATGATCCACAGTGTTGCAACAGACAGTATTAAACTCATCCCTAAGGTAGGTACCTGGGTGTTCCCACCTGAACTGAACCAATTTTAATCCATTGAACTTTATGTGGTGGGAGCTTCCCCACCCCCAATGAATCAAGACTGTGATCATCACTTTGACTAACACACATTTAAATTGCAACAATCAAGTCTTGTTGCTGGATCCACCGGTGGTGATATCTTTCCACTATCTACTCTTACCTTTTCTCTTTCTTTTCCTCATATATTTTCTTAAGTGATATCTTTATACTTTGTTATATTACTACAGATAACAACCAAAATGGCTACATACCTCCTTTCCATTGCAAGTGAAGTGTTCTAAAATAAACCCTACATATAGATACAAATATATGGATATACAGATATACATATATATAAACACCAGTGATTCAGTGTCATTTCACTCTAATCCACAGCAAGGGATCTATTAACAAGAACCTCAGTTACACTTCCTTTTAGAGGCAAGTTGTAACAACAGAGTCCAACATTGCCTAGAAAAAAATACTACTTTAATGATTATAACATTTGATGTGTTTTTAACAGAACAGACCACCAGTTTCAGGCTAGAAATCAGAACTATTGTATAACTAGCTCTAAACCTAGTGCAGGAAAGAATTTATAGACACTGATATTTAGCCCAGCTGTCAAGGATGCAAATTTAACACCTCAAGTAAGACCTATAATTCAGTAACTATCTTTAAACTAGCAACTACTATAAGCAAAACCTCTCCAAAGTCCTTTAGAGTGGCAGCTGCACATCTTTAGGTGCCGGAGAACAAGCTGCACAGAATCTAACTACAGGTGGGAAACTGGAATAACTTTGTAGGACAGGAAGATATGTCATTCTCCAGTGACAGAACAGCAGAAGACAAAATGACTTCAAATACCAGTACAACTTTCATTTCAGTTGCCAACACAGAGCTCACACACTACAAGGCCGTGAGCACCACCCCATCCCAGGTCTGGCTGCAGAGGCAGTTGATTACAGCAGATAATTCTGCAGCCACCCTGGGAGGAGGTACCCCAGGTTCAGCCAGTTCAGGAGAATCTACCAATCTTAATTGTCTCCAAATTGTACAGGCATCATTCAAGGCTGAGATTCTCCCTTCTCTCTCACTGGACTGCACTGAATTACCTACCTCTTGCAGATGGTCATTTTAGTCAAGATTGATTAAAAAAAAAACACATTAATGACATCTGCCTCCTAGGTGTTATTTGTCTGAAATAACCAAATTTGCCCCTCTACACATGAAAATGTCCTTTTCTCTTAATGCTAGAGCACACAGACAATGATTTCCTGCCTGTCCAATTTGGGGTTTTTTTGTGCCATTATCTTTGCTATGCTTCTGAGAATAATTTGATCTTTTCTCTTCCTTTCTGTGTCCTTCATTCATCTGATGTAAATTTAAAACAATTTTTAAAAGCTGTTGTCTTACTATATTTCTTATTTTTCATGCATAATGGAAAATTATGTATGTCCTTACTACTCATGGATTCAAGGAATATCTGCCTCCCTTTGGCTCTCCTATTTCTCAGACCAGTTTCCTCAAAATCCATCTTTGTTTCTCACTCTCCTAGTCATTTGCCTGCTGATCTTTTCAAACCTTTCTAAACCAACTGAAATCATACAACCATTAAACAGCCATTAAAAAATGGTTCCAGTGGAGATTTTGACCTTGAAAGACATTTTTGACAATGGGCATTTTGGTTCTATACTAAATTATTAGTTTTGAATGAATGATCCTGTAGATAGACTACTTGGGCTATGAGAATATCAACTGATTTATACAGTGTCTGCCTAAAGTAGCATTGAGAGGATTATGCACTATATTTTCTAAGAACTATAATTGGTCTTTGGAACAAATTGCAGCATCGCTGCAGTGATTCACACACATTAGGCCCAAGGAATAAACAGCATGATAAAAATCACACAACACATTTCAGATCACATTTGCACAGAGAAAGTCATTAATCAGTCACAATTCATATGAGACACTGGTATCCCTATGTAAGAGGCAGACAGAAGTCTGTTGATATTGAATCATGACATAACCTTGGACACCCCATTTCAGCTGCACCAATAAGCATCCTAATCAATCACTAATAGTTCCTAGTTCTTAAAACAATTATTTAAACTATAATAAGATCAAAGGTTTTTGATTTTATCAAGAAGTCTCTTACCATGCAAGTTGTATCTTCCTTTTTTCTTTTAAACATATGTCTTCTGGTATCTCTTTTCTCAGACTTTAATTTTTTAATTTTTTTTAGCTTTTATGTGAATTGTAATAAATACTTAACCACCATTCATTATCAAACCTGTTAGTTTTTAGACAGCCTTCTCTGGTACATATGTAATACATAGTATTACATATCTTGGCTCTACCTGGGCCCTTACACCTTCCTTAATTTAGGTTCATGGATAGCTTCACTTGAATTTTGTAACTTGTGTTGTGTTCTGTGCAGCCACAGCCAAACTCATCAGCTACTTAAAGTGATCAAATCCCATGTGTGCCTAGAGAACTGCAACCATACAGACTTTCAAAGATGGTCTGAGTACACTTACTGCAAGCCAACACTTTCTATCCAACTTCAAGAAAAACCCAGTGATTAACTTCTCCCCTCTGTCTGTTGTGGCCCACACTTCAGCAGTGCCGCATGTCTATCTGATGTCCATGTCAGATGTCATGACGCCACCACTCTGTAGATTTTCCAGCTGGCCAGGGGTCCAAAGAGTGTTGATTCCAAGGAGCCAAATGCAGACAGTGACTTAGTCAGGAAGATTCCTTATACACCTTAGAGTTACCCAATACTCAGTGCCGCATTTACTTCTATTTTTATAGAGCTCAGATTTTCTGCTTGAGCCATTGATCTTGTTAGCCTTTTTGTTTGTTTCAAGACCATCCAAGCTCATGAATGCAAGAATCTGTTTTGAAACCCAAGGAGGCCAACACAGATGGTTTTAACCATGTCAGTGTCAACTCACATTCAAATGGATTTCCTTCTCCTTGCACAAAAGCAGCTATTTTTAAAAACTGTAAAACTGTACACATCTGGGAGTACTTACAGTACTAGTAATCCCTATATGGTATATGTTGTCATCGCTAGCAGGAATTCCCTCTTCCTTGACCACAGGCCAAAAGAACACAACTTCTTTTTGAAGCAGCTCCAGTTTATGTGAGCTTAATTTTAGATTTTTGGCCATACACTTATCACAGATTATTAGTAATGTTTCAGTTCCGAAAGTTTCTATTACACAACACAGTCCTTATACTGTGCCATAAATAGAGAGACAAGTATGAATACAGACACTGTATTCTTTATCACTCTACCTGTTTCAGCTCGTGCTGAAGAAACAAACCGCAATGAAGAGTCAGGGATAGCGAACCTCCACATTACTTGACAGATTTTCAATAACCTCCATCAGCTCTCTTCTCTGATGGTGTTACTTTGTAAGAGGACTACTGAGGGGTTCAGCATTCATCAGAAAACAGCATATGCTAACCCCATTCATTAAATCTACGCTGGCTTTTTTTGTCCCTTTAGAAAATATTAGCAATGTTCTGGAACAAGAGTTTCTCATTTCCTTTCATGCTTTTTTTTCCTAGTCCCCTTTCTAACACATCCTAACACTTCATTCTATGCAGTAACCTCCCCCCGCCCCTTTGTTGAGGATTTGCTAATTTTGAGGGTTATTTAGCAAAACTGTCAGAGACATTTTCTATTTCAAGGAATTTTGCTAATTTCATGCCATTAGGAAAGGTTCAAGACAAGACTAAACAAATCCCTTCTCTTCACTGAGCTTTCACTCATTATGTCTAGCTGCCATTATGGTTTCTATCCCTGGAGCCAGGAAACACTCAGTAAAAGAAACAACTTTCAAAGCATACTACTCTCTTGCAATTTGCCTCACCTAGCCCACACCTGCATGAGGAGCTCACATGGTTGAAGCTTCAGGATGTTTTCCCTGACACTTATTAAGAAGTTATTTATCATACAGGAGCCCCAGCTATTATTTCAGACCTTGTATTTTTGCTTTCCAGCTTTCTTATCAAATTTTAAAGGTAAAATAGCCAGGCCCAGTTATTTCAGTCTTGCTTAGATGCATGTTATCAACCACCACCCAACTGATTTCAATGAATTAGAAGGATCTAAATTGTGTCAGCAAGCAGCAAGGGCTGGCTGCTCCCTGTGGTATTGCAAGCCCCAAGATGAAGATGACCCAGTGAGAGCAGTGCCTTGCAGTGTCCACAGCAGTGTTCCACACCTGAATCCAGGAGACAGGTGCTAACTGGGAACAGGACCCTCTGGTAGTCCCAGAGATGGCAAAATGATGAACCAGGTCCAGAGACCATACAGGCTCTCCAGCCTGTACAAGAGAAAGAAGTGGAAATGAGGTTACAACACAGGTCCAAAGTCAACCCAGACAATAAAGACAAGACAGAACACAGGCAATAAAGAATGTCTAAAGGCATCCATTTGGGAGACAAGCTACCTACAACACAGGTCTGAGGTCTCTCAAGGAGTTAGGGTCACACCAGCAGTCCCAAGCTGGAGCCGAAGTGAGGCTTCTGGGTCCATGGACATGGTTGTGGACAGAGGCCCCATGGAGGCTGGTTAGACCAGTTAAAGCCTACTGGAGCTCTCAGAGACCTGATATTTTGCAGTTTCTATTTATTTCCCATATGGTCACTCCTTGGATTTCATTATTACCACATCTACTACCTTGCCCAAAGTCACCATGCTGGTGCACTTTACAGCTAGACCTGTTTTATTGCCCTCCAGCTGTCTAGACCAGAACTAAAATTTTAGGTTCACTTTTGCCATTTTATTTGCTACTTCTATTTTATATCCTTCCATTCCTCCAACAACTGAATGACTTTTCATATCTGACACTTGTGAATGTCAGCTCTACCCAAATTTACAGGTATGTTTTTTATGTCCAGGTCATTGTTTTTGTTTTTGTTGTTTTGCACAAAATGACCAAATAACTGAGTTTGGGGG
>VXBR01007019.1:133232-182423 GCA_013400215.1 Cisticola juncidis | reverse complement strand
TATATTTTTATATATATATAAAAAAGCACTTGGTTTCCAGGGGCATTCATAATGAGGTCCACAGTGTTTAGAACTTAAATTTCTTTTTCTTTGTTTGGAACAGTGTTTTAAAGTTTTGTTTTAATTAGAATACAGTCTTAAAGCATGTTGGACTTCAAAAACATGAGTTTGTTCATGTCTTCTGGACTGAGTAGCCGCCTCCTTTTGATCAAGAGCGCCTGCTCACACATATTTACACATTCGCTCCTGGCACCCACAGCAGGCACTGCTAAGAGCCAAAAGGCCAGCTTGGCGAGTTTCGTATGCTTCTGGGTAACACACGACCAGTACTGAAACAGGTCAGGGGTGGCCTGGAAGAGAGGTTCTTGCAAATAATCATAGACTTCATTTTTCCCGAACCAATCTTCTTCCTGAGCTGCTGTGGCCTCCCCTGCTGCACGAGGCTTCTTGGTTGAAGGTTCAAATTCTGTTTCTTCTGCCCAGGACTCTTTCACCTCGTTGATCAGCTCACAGACTTTGCCGATGATCTCTTCGTGCTGGTACGGCGGGACGGGCCGCAGCTTCTGCTGAGGGTCCAAGATCATGGCTACCTTGTGTGCCGAGTGAACTTTGAAGTTTTCCTTCAGCGCCTCCAAGAAGAGGTGACAGAGTTTGCTGACCACGCCCGCGTCGTTGGCTTTGGAAGTGAAGAGTTTCTCCAGTTTGACGTAGGTGGGCAGCACCAGCTGCAGCGTGGGCCGGCTCTCGTTGCTCAGCTCGATCACGGCCTGTTTCACCGGCGCCAGGATGGCTGCCAGGTTGCTGAGCAGGTGTTTGTTCAGGTTCTGGATGAGGTTCATCTTCTTGGCCCTGCTGTAGAACTCGCAGATCTGCTCGTAGCGCTCGTGGACCAGCAGCAGGGAGTCGGTGACCGAGTTCCAGCAGGGCGGTGGGGAGGTCTCTTCCAGGGAGCCAAAGGTCTCCTTCGAGAGGCCCGTGGAGCCCGCCAGGTCTTCACAGACATTCAGGAGCTCGATCACCTCGTGCATGTTGCGAGCCTGGAGTGTTCTCTTGTTGAGCACGCTCTGCACCACCGAGTTCAAGGCACAGGCCGAGCAGCGCAGGCACATGCCCGCCTTGGAGAACGCCGAGGAGTTGACCTTGCAGTCCGTCACGTACACCGTCCTGATCTCCGACATCACAAACTCCGACAGCACGTTCTGCACCCAGTGGTGGATAAAATCACCGTTATCTCGAATGTCTACACCCTTAATGCCCAGGACATAGCTCTTGATGTGGTTGCCTTCCACCTGGTAGGCGGTGAGGATGTAGCAGGAGTCGGGGCCAACGCTCTGCGAGTGGCAGGTGACCCCGATGCCGAGGCAGGCGTTGCTGCCTAGGGCACAGGTGACTTTCACCTTCACCTGGTTGTACATCCGAGGCAGGTGCTTCAGGGCCAGGGTGTTGAAGTTGCCCAGGATCTCGGTGACGGAGAAGGCGCCGTAGCGAGCCCCGCTATCCACCAGTGTCTGGGCCAGCTTGATGAACTCCTTTCCGCTGAGCACGCTGAGCGCGCCCAGGTCGGTGCACATCACCCGCAGCAGCCTCTCGGCGATGTTCTGCCGCTCCTTCTCCGGGATGGCGCTGTTCCCCACCGAGCCGCTCGCCAGCGCTGCACGGACACACAACGGGGCACAGAGAGGACAGGTCAGCACCAGCGCAGCAGGACAGACCAGGGACAAGGCACAAAACAGTTCTCAGAGACCCACAGAGAGGTGGAACATGCCCAGATGATGGAAGAGACAACTCCAACCTTGGATTTGTTCCCCCAAAGTTTCTGGGCAGATGAACCTCAAGGGAAAGGCCCTGCTCTGCTCAGAGCAGCAGGGAGCAGATCTGCGTCCTGTCCCTGGTGTGGGGATAGTTACAACTCAGCCCAGATGGAAAGATGGACATCAAATCATGTAATCCCAGACTAGCTGGGGTTGGAACAGACATTAAAACCCATCCAGTGCCACCCCCCTTGCCATGGGCAAGGACACCTTTCACTATCCCAGGCTGCTCCAAGCCCTGTCCAGCCTGGCCTTGGACACTTGCAGGGATCCAGGGGCAGCACAGCTGCTCTGGGCACCCTGTGCCTATATCACACCACAATGACTGGATTAGTTTTTTAACTCCAGGCCAGAAAGCCTGACCTCAGATCAGAAGTTACCTTCTTCCAGGAGTTACCCAATGCATCTTCCTCGCAAACCTTTCCAACCACCCCAGGGCTCTGTGTTGCACTCCTGTAGTGGGAAGGGATGCTCTACTCTGCCAGGCAGGACATGAATTAAGGATGACATCAGACACAGTTTGGTGAGGACAAGGGCCTTGTGCAGTGTCCATCACTGCTGCACCCCTGAGGCACCCCTGGACAGGGACAGAGTGAGAAGCTGCTACGTACTGTTGTTGGCGTTGTTTCTTTGGAGCAGTGGTTTCCACTTTTCTTCAACCACGGGGAGAGGTGACCTGGACTGGTTGGAGGCGATGTTGTTCTCATTGTCAGCTGTGAGGCAAGAGACAGGGAGGGGTTAAAAGCACAAAATAATGTGCTTAAAAGCACATTATTAAAGCACAAAGAAGCAGAAACTACCCAACTGCTCAGCATTTATGCAGGGTTCCTTTAACTAAGGGGACAACAACCTACTACACTCTCTGTGGCTTTTAGGCAGCTTTCAATGAACTGGCACTGCACCTTCAGGGACCTTGAAACTGTCTTTGGGCTCACAACCCATCCCTTCTCAAAACGTGGCTGCAATGTGCCACAGGTCTTTCTGTGCACCAGGACACTGATGCCTGAGGAATGTCCCCCGAGGAGCTGAAGCTGCACACCAGGAGGAGGCTCAGCCTGACTTGGGCCATTCATTTGCTGTCTGTGGAACAGACACTGCTCCTTCTGCTCCCTCCCTGCCACTCCCTGCACTGCAGGTGGCTGCCCTGCTCCTGCTGGGAGGCACTTTGGGTTTCAAGCTGTGCTCAGCTCCTCTGGATCCAAGGGTATCATTGCAACCTTCAGGTCTGATTTCCTCCCTGTGAAGAGGAAGGGCCCATCTCCTCTGGGGCTCTCCCTGCTGCCTCAGGCTGCAAACACAAAGCCAGAGTTTCTGGAGTGTGGACCTAAGACCATCCCACCCTGAGGCTGCAGACACCAAGTGCCCCCAAAGTCTTTGTGTTTGTGCTCACATTTCTGCATATGTAACTGGGCTAAACATTTTGGCTGCCAGTCTGATGGGATCTTAAAAGAAAATGCAAGCAAGATCAGTAAAGTCTGTATTGCATCCATGTTGTTCTCTCCTGTGCCCCAAGAATTTCTCGCCACTCTCCAGAGGAAATTTTCTAGTTCTTAATATGCTTCAGTACAAAATGGTGCTGTGAAACAGGCTGGGAAGGAACAGTGCACAATGAAATGGGCTGGAAGAGGAAGCAGAAAGATGGAGATTTATGAGGAGACAGAACAGCAGGAAGGAAATGAAATCAAGGAAAACAGAACAGGCCATTTGCTCATCACCCTGGACTCATCACACCTAATTCTGGACACCTCTCTGAGGTGGCCTCTTAGGGCTCCTTTGGCACTCAGGGGTGCCACTCATTCACCTAAGCAGGACTGGATCCTCTCCTAGGGTAAGAACCACCGTGCCTGGACTCACCTGGAGTCATGGACTCTCCAGTGATTTTACAGGGAATGCAGACTGGCCAGCTCAGGTGGTGGCCCCTGCAGCCTGGGGACACCAGCACAGAGTGTAGTGACCCTGCCCTGTGCTCTGGGCAGAGGAGCACGAGTTGGAGCAGTGCCCACAGCTCTGCCAGGCTGCTCTGGGGGACCAGCAGGACACACAGGACAGGGCAGAGCTGCTCCCCTCCATGTGTGCCACAACCTGTGAGAGCAGGGAGACCAGCAGCAGTGGATGGAGCTCCAGTGCTGTCCTCAAGTCCTCTCCAGTTCTGGCAGCTCTGCCCTTCACTGCCGGGCACTCCAGACCTGCCCCTCAACAGGCACAGGCTGCCCAGTCCCCTGTGGGCTGCACTGCACTGGCACAGGCTGGGGCAATACCTCAGAGCAATCCAGGACACAATCCAGGACAGCCTGGGGCACTGCCTGGGCCTGTGTGTGCCAGGGGAGCTCCCTGGCACTCCCAGCCAGGGTGCCCAGGGAGTGCTGCCATGCTGGGCTGCAGCCACAGGCTGCTCTTTGCAGAGATGTGAAGAGCACGAGGTGCCTCAGAGAGCACCAGTGACCTGGTGTGACACCACCTCCAGTGACCAGGTGTGACACCACCTTTCCCCCACATCTGCCAGACCAATTGCTCTTGAGCCAGTCACCAGTGTCCTCAACTCCAAACATCTGTGGGTGGGCAAAGGAAAATGCTGGATGTTGCTTACTAGCTTTGCTCATGGTTGATGCCCTCCTTGTCTTGGTGAGGGATGGGTAGGGGGAGAAACCTCTGCATTTCCTCACCATAACTCTTTTATCTATTTCCTAATACTAGGGGATTTATTATACACAAATATCTGCTGGCATTAATGAGATTTGTACATTTCAGCCTCATCTTCCTTATCAGGCAGTCTGTGAACTACACAGATCATGGTTCTTAATTTTTCTTCATGCCACCAATCCTTTAATCCAGGTTCAGCCTAGTCCTCCTTTTGTTTTTTTAGGCCTAGTTTGTAGGAAGGGCATTATATGGCAGCATTCGAGCTGAACAAAGTACTCTAAAGGGAGTCAAAGCTGTATATTGTTCAGTGTAATTACAGAACAAATTCCTCTGCCTGGTGTTCTGCTGTTCTATTTCTGCCTTTCAGCACCCAATTTACATTCTAATTGCTTCTTCTCACTGTGTAGCTGCTTTATGAAGCTATAATCTCTCCTTATTACCTTCCAACCTCCAGGCTCAGCCCTCTGAAGGACTCACTAGCCAGTATGTCCCTGATTTTGCTTCTGGAGGCCAGCAGCATGTTCCCTGGCTTCTGTCCCTGGGGTCAGGGTCCAGGGGAGGCCTCACAGCCACTGGCAGAGATCAGCCCTTTGCATTAGACAGGACAAACCAAACTGGGCTGCTGAACACATGAACTGAGGGAGCATTTGACCCATACAGGCTTCTTGACTCTCCTGTAATGAAACATTCCCTGACCATGCCTGACAAACCAGTGCCATGCCTGTGTCCCCAGTCCGTGCCTCCTGTGCCACCAGTTCTGCTGGCACTGCAAGGTCCCTGCACTCCCAGATTTCAGAGGTGTTGGGGCAATGCTGTTTCTTGGATATGGAAATCCCAGAATGACAGATTTGTTTAGGTTAGAACAGACCTCCAAAGTCATCCAGTCCAACCATCAGCCCAGTCCAGCACCACATTCACCACTAAGCCATGTCCCCAAGTGCCACATCCACATGTTCTCTGAGCACTTCCAGGGATGGTGACTTCACCCCTGCCAGGGCTCAGGGTGCTTGAGAACCCTCCTAATCTAAACCTCCCCTGGAACCACTTGAGGCTGTTTCCTCTTGCCCTTGTCAGTTGTTCCCTGGGAAAAGAGACCGACCCTCACCTCACTACAGCCTCCTGTCACCCTGAAGCTCCAAAGTGCTGCCAGGGCAGCTGCAGGCCCTGTGTGCCTCCAGTGCTCTCTGCTGACACAGAACACCCACAGCTGGACACCCACCAGCGCTGCCTGCAGCTTTCCTGCCTCTGTTCTGGCTGTGCCCTCATCCCACAGCTGCACACGGGGAGGAAGGGGAGAGGGGTGAGCACAGGGCTGCCAAGCACACACCCAGAGAGGCCACAGGAGGGGACAGTGGCTTTCACAGGGCACAGCCTTGGTGGCACCTGCAGAAAGCAGCTAAAAGACACAGACACCCTTGGTGTCACTGCACCAGTGAGACTTCAGGAGGGGGCAGCCAGGCAGAGGAAGGGACTTGCAAACAGAGTAGGGGGCAGTGAGAAAACAGAGTTTACCAAGAGTATTCCTGAGCTGGGCAGAGGGGATTTACCCATTCACAGAGCTCTGATGTGACAGCAGCTGAATCACAGATACTGCTCCCTGCAGCCCTGTTCTGTGGCCAAAGTAACCCAGGTGAGCAACCACAGGACCACAGACTGGTTTGGGTTGGCAGCAACCTTAAAGCTCATCCAGTCCCACCCCTGCCATGGGCAGGAACACATTCCACCATCCCAGGTTGCTCCAAGCCCATCTAACCTGGCCTGGAACACTTCCAGGGATGGGCAATCACAGCTTCTCTGGGCACCCTGTGCCAGGGCCTCCCCACCCTCCCAGGGAGCCCTCAGCACCACTCTCATGGGACATTTGTAAAGAAGAAACAAGGAGAAAGCTGAAGGTAGCACTGGCTGAAAACCTCAATAGCTCAATCCTACCAGTGAGCTGCCCTTGTCCCCTCAGCTCCTGTGCTCAGTGTCACCCAGAGCTGTCACTCAAAATGCTGCATTTCAGTACCAGAGCCCAGAGCAAGAGCAGGATGGTCAGCACACAGGATGGAGACAGCAGAAACTGCCATGGACAACCAGCAAGGATGGACCAAGGCCAGGGAGTGAGGGCAGCCCTGCCCTGGGCAGAGCTTTGCTGCTCCTCGGGGTAACACCGAGTCCCAACCCTCCACAGGAACCCCAGTGCTCCAACAGAAACACAAACTCACACCTGCTAACAAAATGCCTCAAAGTCTCTCTGTAACAGCACACAGAGCATAGGTAGCTGCTGAACAACACACAAAGCCTGCACTAAGATTTGCCAACAGAAATTGAAATGGAAAAGAGGAATCTTATGGATGAAGAACTCAAGCAACACTATTAAAAATAGGACTAAAACTCAAATAGAGAGCAAGATAAGAACTTTGGTGAACATTATTGTTACAGAGAGGAAAATATGCTTTTCCTCAAGCCTCTTTGTCCTCCCGTGCCACTTTCCTCAGGGTCTGCATTGCATCTGCATCTCAACAGAGCAGTCTGTTGCAGAACACAGGTCTGTCAAAGGGGATTTAATTGTTCTTAAAACTGTGTTAGCTCACTTGAATTTTTATTCAAGAGGAAAAAAAGAAAAAAAAATCTGCCAATATAAAATTAATTCTTTAATTAATTCTTATAAAATATTTTGAATATGTTGAATGCTGTCTTTGAAACAGGTTTGGCTTTGAAATTTTAAAATCGTCTGTTATGTATCAAGACAGGAAACAAAACCAGTGCCTTAGAAACAAAGCACTGGAATGAGTCCTAAGAATTCTCATTTGTAGGTAGCTGAGGAAGGGAACTGTAGGGAACTGAACACAGCCGCTGAAATGGCAATTTTTTCTTCCAAGAACACATTTCAGTCCTTTGCAGTACTCCAGTAGACACAGGCACAGGACAGGACTTGTGTGAGCAAAGGCTCTGCTGCCCTGTGAACGTTTTTGGTTTGTTTGCTTCCTTGAGAGCCACCCCTTTGGCACGAGGGGAATTTAACATGCTGTAGGAGCTTATGCAATGAGGATTCTCTGGATAGCCTTGGATAAAGGCAAATGAACAGTGTGATGGACTCTGAGCTAGCATGGCACATTCCCTCTCTCCCTAAGGAAAGGAGCAATATTTACAATGTACCCTGAGCCTACGTGCTCCAGCCTTTGAGGGATGACTGTTTGTTGCAGGTGAAATGACTGGGGCTGTGGGAATGGGGGCACTGAGAACCCTATGGACACACACCGGAGTCAGCACCAGGCAGCAGCACAGAATTTAATTCTCTGCTTGCGGCGAGTTGAAGTGCCCAGCTTACCTGCGTGGGACTGCATGTGCTCCAGGAGATTGTTATAAAACTGGAACTGGATTCCACAAGCTCCACAGGTGTAAGGCTCTGTTTGGGAGAAATCAGTTCAGAAGAATTACACAGAGTCTGCAGGGAAGCAGCACATGTGCATACCTCAGTGTGTTCAGCTGTGGGGCACTGCAGGGAGCCAGCGCCTGGCCAGGGCTCTGCCTCCTGGGCTGGGCTGGGCTGGGCACCTCCTGCTGCTGCACTTCATTGCCAGGGGACGGGCAGAGCACTGGGGGGAAGCTGCTGCTGTCTGTGGGCACCTCAGGCATCTGCACAAGGGTTTCTTGAGGCTCCCACTGGCTGGTGTCTGCTCGCCAGGGCTGCTGCAGCCTGCCTGGAGTGTCCCTGCCATGTTTGTGCCTGTGAGGAAAGCCTGGTGGATCCATCTCCATCCAGTTCTGTCCAATTCCAGTGTCTGCTGCCTCTCCTGAGTGAGACAAGGAGCACTGGGTTGTGACAAATGCTGTAGCCAGAGGCTGGGGATGGAGCAGTGGCATGGGGGATCTCAGCTGGGGCTTTGTGGCTGTCACCAAGTGCAGTGACACCAGGGACAGGTGAGTGTCACCGGGTGGGGTGGCTGCAGGATGCCAGGGAAGCAGAGGTGGAGGGCAGAAAGCACAGGAACCAGGGCTGTGCCTGAAGGCTGAGAGCAGAGCAGGAGTGCCATGTGCCAGAGCAATATGGATGAGCTGGAGTGAGGTAAGAGCTGGGTGCAGAGCTCCCTCATGAGCTGAAAGATACATTTAGCCCTGTTCTATGTTGGAAGTGCATTTTTTCCACTGAATTAACCTAACAGCAAATGTTTGCATTGCCTGTTTAAACAGTATCAGGAGAATGCACTGGTTGACAGATGTGATCTCAAACTACAGTGCTGAAATTCGGGGACACTGCGTTTTGCCTCTGTCCCTGCAGCCACACCAGCACTGCCACCTCTCACTGGGGCATTTTGTCCTGGAGCAGCAGAATGGACAAACACATTTGGCATATGAACAATTTTGGATACAAATGTCTGGCACACACACGGAGCAGGGTCTATTGCTACAATTTCAGAAGTCTAGGTTCAAAGGGAAAAACATGTTCTGTATCAATGAATAAGCAAAAACACCAGCACCCTGGACAGAAGAACCAAAACCCAGGGAAGCATGAGGCAGCCTAAACCCTGTGAGAAGTCTATCTCAGGGAGCAAACTGCAGAATCCACCTCAAGCCTACAGGAATCCCTGAGGAAAAACATAAAAAGAGAGCATGAGCAAGTCTGTATAAGCTGTGAGGTTAAACCTTTTCCACAGAACCTAAGGCCTCTGAAGTGATGGAGCCAGCCCTGTCTGGAGTTGTGCTCAATGCTTTAACTCACTATCTGCTTGAGATGCTGCTCCTGGGCTTTGCTGCAGCATGGAAGTTTGGAAATTCGGTACTTAAGTAACTTGTGCTTGTGGAAAAGAGATGACTTGGATGGCTGAGTGGCACACAGGGATTTTAGGGATTTTAGTCCTTGGGAATTAACAGGGACTGGCTGTGTCTGCTGAAATCATCAGTAGTGAGGTAGTTGTGGTACAATGCCACAAGAGGTACAATGCAATCTAACTGTCCAGACTTATTTTTAATTCTCAGAGAGGAGAAGGCTCCCTGTGGGTGCAAACCATCCCTCCTGGGCTCGTATTTCAATGCCAATGACCTGTGCCTCTGCTGCTCATAGAGCTCAGACTGCTCAGATGGAAACTGAGGGGGCCTGACTGCCCCTTCAAACATCAAAATTAATGCGTGAATAATCTAATGAAAGCAGCCACACTTCTGAGAGCCTGCTGACTGCTGCTGACAGGCCCTGGCAGGTCAGAAGAGCTGTGTGACCCTCTCTCTCTGCTCTGCTGGAGCCCCTGCCCCTCCACCAGAGGGGAGAACAGACCCTGCTACACCCTCAGTGCTGCAGCAAGGGTGCAGATGTCACCCTGCAGTCCCCTGGCAGCTCTCGTGTGCCATTTACACATCAGCAGAACCTGCATTCCCTCCTGCCCCTCTGCCTGCAGTGGGACCCCGCTCACCACTGCAGTCCCAGGGCCCTTCTCTGCCCCACAGCAGCCCCAGCTGCCCTGGGGGTTTCCAGCACAGCTCTTCCCCAAGCTCAGCTACAGCCTCAGCAGCAGGCAAACCCCTCATGTCAGCCAGCACTCCCCAAGCTGCACATTTCCCACACTCATTGTGCTCTCCTGTTTCACTCACATTTCCTTCTCAGCTCACTTGGTTTCCCTGAGCTGTTTCACCTCCCTCCTGTTGTATTCTCAGCTATTTTATCAGCACAAACCTGTGCTATTTTTCTCTCTATAGCTCTCCCCTTGCCTGGCTCCCCTTCAACCCTGCCCAGTCTCTTCTGGGTTCTCCCATCTGCATCCAGCAGGCTGTGACCACCAAGGTCTCTGTAGCTCTTCACCTCAAGCTCCTCCCTTTGGCACCACAAATCTCTGGATGCTCAGTGCAGGCAGTGAACTGGTGAAGTCTCTCATTTGTGATTCTTTTCAGAAAAAATGTGTTGATTTTTATCTCAATTCCAAAAGATGCCCCTTCTGTTCTACTCCAGAAATGTCCAACTTTGGAAACAAAATCACCACCTACTTTCAAAAGCTAATTTCATGTTCTGGAAATGCCAAAGCATTTTCTAAATAATTCTGAGACAAAGACATACAGAAGTCTAAGTTTATCACAAATAAAAATGAGCCACATTAAGAATAAGCATAAAATTTAAATTCACCCAAGAATTCCAAAGTCTTTCCTGGGACCAGGGGAAGGGATGCTTGGGAGGCTGTGCAGAATTCCCATGGGAATGAATGAACTCACTCCACTTCCCAGAGCTCTCTCAACCCTCATCCTTCTGATCTTTCAGCTCCTGAGCCCCTCATGCTCCAGAGTGCAGAGCTGGGAACAGTCAGGCTGGCTGGAAGGAGGGTGGGATGTGCCAGAAGAGGAAGAGGGATCTGGAAGGTGGAGAGAAGAAAGAGGCAATCTGTATCCCAGACCAGGGAAAAGTTACTGCTGGAAAAGAACTGTTCACCTGGGCTGGTAATCCAGCAAATTATCCTCCCTTTGATTTCTCTTGCAAATTAGACTGGAAAAGTTGTCAAAACTGCTCTGCACACCCATCTGAGCCACACCTGTGCCCCATTCTCCTTCCCAGGAGCACAGCTCCCCCCACCAGTGCAGGACCTCTGCTTGTCCTTCCCCCTGGGAATTTCAGCTCTTCCTTACTCAGGCTTAGGTTTATGCATCCACAGGGACCTGTTCTCCTTCAGGTGGGCTGAGCTCAGCAAAGGGCCCCAGGTTTCCCCTTCTGCTCTCTGTCCTTCTGCTCCCAGTGCTGGTGGTACAGGGGAAGCTGGGCCCCTCTGTGCTGCCCACATCAGCCCCCTGTGCTCGGGGAGGTGTTTTCTGAGAGCAGGTCCCAACCAGCAGCTGTTGAAACCTCTTCAGTGTCCTGAGCCACACAGAACTAATGTTCACATCTGGTTGCACAATTTAAAACATCTTTCCCCAAGGCTATAATTAGACACTTTCATTAGTGCTTTACCCAGTGAGCAAGGCACCAGAGCAAGGCAGCAGCTGTGTGAGCCAAGGCAGAGGAAAACCAGTGCCTGTGCTTAGGTTAAATAAATCACTCTAATTCCCAAGTTAACTCTCATTGCCACATCTAAGCCAGGGAAAACAGCAGAGCCTGGTCTGCAGCCAGGAGTGAACAGGAGTTGAGAGCTTTAACAGAAAGTTTCAATAGCAAGTGCCCTGAGGTGCTTGTGCAGTGACAGACACCCAGCAGGGTGACACCACGGCTCAGCAGGGACAGCTCCCCAGGCTGCTCTTCCCTCAGCAGAAAAGACCCACATTTCAACACTTCTGTCCACATTTTGATGAAAAACAAAATGCAGAACAACTGTGAGGAAAACTCAGCGTTTCTACCCAATGTTTCCACTGACTTTAGCTTTACTAACAGCGTAACTGCACCTTCCCTTTGACACAAACCCATGAGACAAGGCAGGGGAAACAGCAGCAGGCTCTTATAAAAACACCAGCACACCCCCAAATCAGTGGAAGTTTCTTGAAAACAGAACTTCTGTTTCTTCCAGCCAGCTCAGACAGTAAGAGGTGACAGGGTGCTCTGCAGCATGTTTGGAAAAGCGAATCCCAAATTCACCACCCTTGCCAAACATCTTGGCATTAATTGGATTTCTCTGCCCACATGAGCCCGTGTCCTGAATAAAGCCCTTGCTTCTCTCTCAGGTTTGTAAGAGGAGGAAGAGGAGGAAAAGGAGGAAGAACACCTGTCCACCCCTGCCATGGCCACGCTCAGGGTGCAGCACTCGGGGCTGGCCCGCATCCCCAGGCTGCCACAGACAGTATCACCCCCAAATCCAGTGCCAGGAACCAAACACTGCAAGGCAAAGGGAGAAGCTCCACTTGCTGAAAGCATCAAGGCCACAGAGCAGAATGTCCAGCAGAGATCACCTGTCCATCCATCCCAGACCTGCTCCCTCTCCTCCTGCTCGCTCCCCGTTTCCAATCTGTGCTCACAGGCCACAGGGAACTGGCGCTGTGCAAGTGTTTACTGAGCTGAGCCTGATGGTAAGTTTTTCTGTGTGTAAATAAATGTAACTTAAATATGGGTTCATTTTCAAATCTTGGTCTCAGAACATGCTCACAAAAAAACTCCCTGAAGGCTGAAGTGATTTGGCCACCCCAGACTGCATGGAAACACACTGGAGGGTTTCTGTTGCATTTAAATTTGACACCAGAGCCACAGAAGTGAGGCATTTTATTCTTTGACACCTGGACTCATAATAAAAAAAAAACATTTATTGATGAAAAGTGCTCAGAGAGCAGGACAGCAGGGTTGCAGGAGGGCAGTCCCTGCCTTTTGCACCACAGACATCCATCACACTTACTTTGTAAAAGCGGGAAAGGATTTGAAATCAGGGGACTTGCGGTTTCTGCAAAAAAGAAAGAGATTTAAATATTGAGACTGGCAGAGACCTTGCTGCATTCTACACAGCTCTGCCCATCTGCTCCCTGCTCCTTATCCCTACTCCACACTTCCAGAGTTATCCAGGGCAGGGCAGGATGGGAGCTCCATTTACCACAAAATCCAGCATGTCCAACCATTTTCGTTCCCTTTCTCCATTTCTCATGGCCAGAGTTCTGCATCTTTCCTGTCCAATTTAAAATGTCCAGAGATTTTAACACACACCCAATGCTACAGCAATGGAAAGAAGAGGAAGGCCAGCAAAGAAAAACCACAGGGCAAGAAACCTCTTACAAAGGCTTTCTTTGGTGCTACAGATGCAAATTCCCAATTTCACCATGCAGCTTCTTTAAACTAAAACTGGGAGGAAACCAGGGTGTTTCCCTCTTCCCTGGATGTCAAAGGAGAGAGTTCCTAAGCAGTGCAGTTACTTCAGGCTGAGAAAGCACATTCCCTGTGCAGCACACCTTGC
This sequence comes from Cisticola juncidis, assembly GCA_013400215.1. Classification (NCBI taxonomy): domain Eukaryota; kingdom Metazoa; phylum Chordata; class Aves; order Passeriformes; family Cisticolidae; genus Cisticola; species Cisticola juncidis. Next base: position 169,150 of record VXBR01007019.1, on the reverse strand, counting down.
AGGTTGCCTTTCTGTAAGGTGTGACTGAAACCCGGGTGCTGCTGCCCCTGGGGCAAGCAGGAGCTGTCTGCATGCAGCCCCCAGTGCCCTGGAGCAGGAGCAGGGATCCCAGCACCTCAGCCCGTGTGTGGTTTCCTACAGTTCCCAGGTGAGGTCCTTTGGGGTCAAATCCCTGCAGAAGGGCAGAAATCATTAATTATTAATGTTAAATATTCAGTCATGGACTCAGAGCATTTCCAGAAGTGTCCTAGGTCCAAGGCTGTGAGCTGGCACATCCATGACTGAGGCTCTCAGGGCTCTCTGACAGACTTGGCCTGGTTTCCTTGGAAGGAAAACCTCCTGAACTGCATGGGTCCAGCACAGGGAGCCCTCCTGCTGCACATCCCAACGTGCTGAGGACCTGGGCTGCTGAAGAGGGCTCCAGGTGGCAGGGCCAGCCCGTAAGGAATGGAGATGAAGGCATGGATGATGCTTGGCAAGGACATGACTGGACAGTGCTGTGGAAAGGGCTGCGTGGGAGACACCAGCTCCTATGGAATGCTGCTGATCACTGATACATTGTGATCAGCCAGCAGGGCTCCCGCTGCTCCTGCAGCTGCTGAGCTGTACCTGGGGCAAGATCTTCACTGAAACAAGCCCCTGACCTGGCACTGCTGAGCAGGGCACCCCTCCAGGCACCCCTCTCTCGGTGTGCTTGGTCCCTGCTCCGGGAAGTGCCCGCTCAGGGAACTCACGGATGGCCCTGGCACCTTCCGTGGCTCCAGGCGTGCCAGAGCTCTTGCAGCAGCCCAGCTGCACGTCAGCTTTTGAGGGGCAAACCCCAACTTCACTGTTCCCCCAGAGGAGAATATGATCCAGAGCAGGCACAGAGCCCAGCAGTGGCACAGGACACTTAAAACAGCCCAAGGAATTTTCATTACCACCTCTGGCTGCTCTCCAGCCAGAAGTGCTGACGCAGTGTCCTCATTATGCCTGCCTTCCTACTCACATGGAAACCTCTGTCAGTATGAAACAGCATTTCAGGTACTCAATGCAACACTGTTTTATGTGAAGGAGGACTCTTAGGATTTTTCTGGTCTCCATAATTGGACAATTTTTTATCTATGCTTTGTCAGGTCCCTGTTACAGCACAGGCACTTCCACTAAAGCCACCTATCCAGGCAACAATCATAGAACTGCCAGAGTCTGACTGGTTAATAATGTATCACCTTGCACTGGGACTTTGGAATCTTTCCCTCCACAGATTGTCCAGGCCAAATGAGAGTTCAGGATTTTCTGCCCACACCTTGTTCTCTCAGGGGCCCTGCCCAGTGCAGTATCTGTGCTTGCAGACTGCAATCCTCAGCCCCACCCCTGGCTGTGTGTCCCTGTGCTGCTGAGTGCTCCTTGCCTCAATGCTTTCATGTGAATTGCCTCAATTCTTCCCCAGTGTCCCAAGGCTCTGGAGCAATTGGCAGGATATCACCCACAGAGACTGGCTGCTGAGTGGTTATTCTAACCCAGATATATTTCTTCTTGTCTGCAAGTTGCCTGTTGAATATGAGAAGTCTGGAACAGTTTAAACAAATGTGGCACCAGAAATAAACAGTTCATTCCTAGAAACCTCAGTTCCACACAAATGCCCAGAGGACACAGTGACTTATTTATGCAACCAAGCAAAGTGACACCTTGTTAACTGAACCTCTCCCTGTGTGACTCTCATTCTCCTGGTGGGAACTGCCCTCAGCTGCTGACCCTCCCTCTGGGCACAGCACTTCAGGCTGCTTTGAAAATGCAGCTCTGTCTATTTGTGCAATTGTGTTGCCCTTCCATCAGCACTCCCTGTGCAGTGCACAGAGCAGGAACTCAGAACAACTCCCCCTGCCCCTTTTCCTCACTCCTCAAATTTGGTCATTGGCTCTCCCGACTCCATGGAGGCTTGTAGCAGTCACAAACCAACTACAGACAAGAACAAGAATTACCAGATGAATGTTAATTTAGTTATGTTTGTGCTGACAGAGCCTGAGAGGCAGCTGGGTGCACCTCAGGAGGCAGAGGCAGGGGGGCTGGCTGTGCTAATGTCACACTGCAAAGAGTAATCAAGAATTATCATTCCACAAACACTAAAGCTGCACTCACCCACCAAAGATGCTATCCTAAAAATGCTGTCTTTCCAGCAGAAATCCCCCCAGATGGCCTGCATGATGGCTGGATTACAGGGGATGAGCAGAGGGGGACGTATGGCCACACCAGGGAAGAAAGCTTGTGATTTCTGAAAATCCATGTTTAAAATCTAGTCCTGTGTCCTTCAAGTCCTAACAATGGGTGATTCTCAGGCTTTACCAAGAATTTTTACTCTAAATCAAATGTAAGAAATCAAATTTTTTTTGTCTCAATCTCATCTCAGCTTGGCATGAACTGATTCAAAAGAAGAAGGCATTTCCATTGACCCTCTCCCCAGTCTGGAATAAACAGTGCTGGAAAGCAAAGCTTCCCTGTGTAAATAGAAATGGAAAGTGTTGACATTGTAAAAACTCTAAATGCTAAAATTTGTTGCACTGGAAGTTCTGACAGTAATAGTTCCCTAAAGCAGCAGATGAAATTGAGACATATTTATACAGCTTAAATCAGCCTCGAAAGTTCAAAATATTTCCCAATTCCCTACATAATGATAACTGTTCTCTTTCACACCCATAACACTGAGCAAATTCAGACTTCAACAAACACTGACAATTTCAATTAGATTTCCCCTTTGATGGCTGTAATCAAAGTTGTTGAAACTAAAGAGCCTTTTTTCTCCTTTTTGCCTTTATTTTACTTCTCGGATTCTCACAATTCCCTTAATCCCTCTATGTCTTCATTTCACAAAGGAGTTATCCACAGTGCCCAAAACATTGGCTCAAGTTATATTAGGCTGTAAATACTTGAGTTAGAGATGGTTCCTGCCCCTTCCTCGAGTCAGAGGAAGGGAGAGCCCGGGGAGATCCCAAAGCTGGGAGCCCTGTGGTGACAGAGGGCACCAGGGCAGGGCCCAGCCCCAGCCAAAGGCTCCTCTCCAACCACACATGGGTGAAAAGGAAGGCAGCGACCTTCACTATGGCCCATAGTGAAGGGCCATAGCCCTTCTGCAGATTTCCCCACCCATGCTCAGGCTGATCACCACTGCCTTTTACACTGCACAAGCTGGCCTTGAAATGTTGCTTGGGCTCTTGAGAACTGAGGCCAGAAACCCCAGCATGTGTCAAGAGTCAGCAGAATGACCCCTGCCAGGAAGGGTTGACTTGAAAGCAGCTTTATGGCACCCTAAGGAATAACAGCTTCTGCTGTTCATCCCAGTGAGCCAATTCCATGCTTCAGGATCAGGCACTGCTTTCTGCACCTCCCTTAGCTCAGCAGTGGATGAACAGAGGCTCCCTGTGACTTGGGACCTCTGCTTCCTGTGCTCTCGAGGCAGCAGAAGGGAGCAATTAGAACTTTTTAAAAGATTCTATTTTTAAAGCACTGTGGAACTTCCAGGTTTCATCAAAAGCAAGTTCAAGTGGCTGTGGAGACCCTTTTCCATGAGGGATATTCCCCAATCATAAGGTGGGTGACAGCTCAAGCACTCCCTGTCTCCACCCCGCCCTGCGGGGAGACAAAGCTGGCACACAAAGCTGGCACTCAAACCAGGCCCAAAGCAGAGTCTGCCAGGCAGCACAGAGCTGCTGTTCCATGGGCAGCCAGATGCCAGGTCACAGGTAAGGATGCCAGGTCACAGGTAAGGATGCCAGGTCACAGGTAAGGATGCCAGGTACCTGCTTTCACTGGGACAAGGACTGGGGTTGTGTGCATAGGGAAGAGACACCTGAAATCCAACATTTTCCATTCTAGTTCCATTCCTATTCCCACTCAGGACTCCCTGCAGCATTGCACCCCAGTGTATTTTAGGTGGTTTTTGTAGCTGACTGCCCTGCTCTGCTTGTCCTACCTCTCACTCCAGGCACCAAGGGGTCTGTGCCACTGCAGTCAGGAGGGTGACACAGGGAAAAAGCAGAATGTCCCCAGTTGTGTGGCCTAAAAAACTCCTGCTGCTCTCTTGAGTGGCTCTGTATCCCAGCCTGTGACACAAAACTCACACTCACAGAGAGCAAGAGCCATCAGGCATTTAACAAGGCCAAGCCACACAGCTCTTGGCTGCTCAGCTGGGACCTACATTTACCTCCCAAACCTGGTGACTGTTCCTTACAGCAGCAGTTTGGTGACAACCAAACAGCAGATGGGAGTGGGAGGACAGAAGTCTCCATCCTTCTGTCGTTCCCCACCACATTATCACCACCTGCTTCCCTGCCTGGGTGAAATCTGCTGGCTGGAGCACAAGAGATGACAGGCCAAGGGTGCCAGAATCACCCAAGAGTTCCCAGCCCACATGTGACACCAAGACACGTGGTGTTTGTCCCACCCACTGAGACACAGCCATGGAAAGGAGAACAGGGAGACAGGACATGTCAGCTCTTCCAAAAGGCAGCTACAGAGAGCTCTGCCTGGACACCTGAGCACACAGAGCTCTCCAGGGCCTCTCTGACCACCAGTGACACTCACAGTGACTGGTGATGCTCACCCAGGCTGCTGTCAATGAGCCCAGTGGGACTGATGAGAACTGGAAGGCATAAAAGGAGAGATGGCTTGGTGCAAGGGCTGGAAAAGAGCACTGAATGGGACACGTAAGAAGCAGCACAAAAATGGAGCCAAAGGTGGAAAACAGGGCTGGGGAAGAAAAGAGGATGCAGGATAGATAAATGATGGAAAAAGGGAAAAAGTTTATAGATCCTCCTGCACCAGCCTGGCTTTGAGGAGCATGTCAGCTGCTTAATGCAGAAAGGAAGTGCTTCTAACCAGAGCCCAACTCCCCTCAAACCAGTCCTGGGCCGCTCACTTGATTTCCTCAGGTTTCCTGGCTCAATCAAAGGTTTAGGTGAGTACCTTGAACTCCCCTGCAGCCTGCCAGGCCCCAGCTGAGCCACTAAAATAAACTGACACTACACATGGTGCAGACAGAAACATTCCTAACAGGGAAACAAGACGAGCAAATCACATAAACTTGCTACTCCACTTGTAAGAGTTTCTGCCTTTGTTTTGCTTTTTCTGTGATTTAAACGCTGCAGTCCAGAAAGAAACAGATTGAGGAGGATGAGTGTAATGTGAGCTGGTACAAGGAGATGGCAGGGACAGTCTGGGAGATGTGTCACAGCAACAGTGGGTCAGTATTTAATAGTTCAGAAAGAACTGAAGCGTTGGACTGTTCAGTACAGCCACTCTTTGTGTGTGTTCCTTCTCAGTGCTTCCTGGACAGGTTCATCTCCCCTCCTGCAAAACCTGACAAGAGCAGCCAGCAGGTTTACAATGCAGCTTTCTTGGCTTCAGGGATGAGCTGTCTGATAGGAAGGAAGATATTTCTGCTCTTCCTTTGTTGGCTGTACAGGGTTTGACAGGAACAAAATAGGTACAATCTCAGGCTGCTGCTTTCCTTTCCTCCAGAGGAGTCAGGGCCCCAAGTGGTGTTTTGGCATTTACAGATGTGCACTTAAAGGCTTTGGAACCCTTCAAAACACTGACAGCACCCACAGAAGACAAGACACGAGCTGCTGAGAGGCCAGGGCCACGACCAGGGCTGCAGCCAGGCTGGGAACTCTGGCAGTCACTGACTACACTGCCTTGAGTCATGTCTGACAGCCAGGCTGGACTCACTGACCAGGGCCTGGGCAGCCCCAAGGGCTCCTGCCTGTCCAGCAGGAGCAGGACTAAGGGCCTGAAACAGAGACAAGCTCACCTGATGGGTTCTGCTTACACCTCTTTTCTTTAGGTTTTTCCGTCCCCGCATGACCAGCTGCAATTGTGGTGAATGAGGGGTTAGTACAGGATTGTTCCCCAAAACACAACACACAGTATTTTAGCAACAAACAACTTTTCTCCCCATTCCCCATCACCCACTCTGCTGCCACACATGGGTTTACCACATCACTGCTTTTCAGCATGGTTCCAGAAAGCCCCTTACTTGCTTCTGAGGCAGATAAAACCCCCAAAGACAAAGACAAAGATAAAACCCCCTGTGTAACCTGCTCCAGAGAGATCCCCACCCCTTACCTGTTCATTCCAGAGGCACTGCCAACACCACATATTCTGCTTCTCTTGGATGGGGAATAGAGGGAGGCCAGGCTTTTCTGCTGGCATGTTATTTATCTCTGCAGCAAGATGCCAAAATTACATTTCATCTGGTCTGCCACTTTTGCTCCAATTAGGGAGCATGAAGAATGGTAGTGGCCCACTGGAAGGCCAGGCCATACACAGGCAAGATAAAAACCTTGCACAAAAAATATATAGGTGGTGGACCTGTACCAAATTGTCTAGGCCACTGGTTATGTTCAGTTACTACCACTTGGACTTAACACTGCAAGGAACTGCGCAACTGGAGGGGATTTTCATTCCTTCTAGCACATGTATTTTGGTCTCACATACACACATCTGATTCACTGTGACCTCCATGTGGTGATTGCACAAGCAGCTGGACAAGGGTTACAATGACATTTGAACAGTCACACTCAGTATCACTGTAACCTGCAAACTGCTGTTCTATCCACAGTCCTCAAACTTTGCTCCACCAGGACTGCACTGATACACAGACACAGCACAAGTGCTGCTTCATCTCCATCCATCCTTTCTCCACAACTTGGCTCCCCTCTGAAAAGTCTATGCTCAAGTACCTTGGCAGCAGAATTTCCAACATGCCCTGTTTGACAGGGCTGGAGTGCCAGGAACCTGGGGAGGAGGGAGAATAACCCAGGAGAGCTGGCTGCCCTTGAGATTAAACAAGGTACCCCATGGCACATCAACATTCACTGAGCACAGCCGGATCCTGCTTGGAGAGGAACATGGAAGCAGCAGGAAGGGGTGACCACACTTACCACTGGAGTTCTGGGAATTGCTGTTTGTTTCTTCAAAGTTGTTTTGCACTTTGCCATCCACTCTTCTGCTGAAAGCACCTTCTGCTGGGTGGAGAAGAAAGCAGGAATGGTGTCTGGTCAACACTGGATACAGAACCAGGCAGACAGGAGGCAAGACATGCTCCTGTGCCACATAATTATAGACCCTGAATACAGCAGAAAGGTCAAATACCTCATTTTGGAGGCAAATGGGCCAGATTCAGTGAAGGGATAACAGGTGGGTATTTTTCTTGAATGCCTTCTGGCTGAGGTGGCCTGGATTGGCTCTTAGGGAGCCCATGAACACCAGTCCTGACTGAACCAGAAAGGTCATGGCTTCCTCTCCTGCAAAAAAACCCAACCCTTATCTTACTCTTCCTTAAGGTAACAAGCAGTCCTCAAAGCCTGTGAGCACAGGTGACCAGTCTGAGACTGAACTCGGGGCCTCAGAAGCACTGTGCCAGCTTCCCTTGTGCTTCCCAGCCACCTGCATCCCTTTCATAAACAGCCTCCTGGAAATATTGCAGCAGAGGCCTGAAGGGCTGTCTCAGGGCCTGCCCACCACGTCTGGAAGAGCTGTGGCAGATCCTCTGGCTCTGTGCCTCCCAACAGTGCCCTTGTCCCCAGAGCCTGCTGGGGCCAGGCAGGGCAGTGACACTGCTGGGAGGGCTCCTCCCTGGGCCCAGGGGTTTCCTGAGGCATCACTGCACAGCACAGCTGGGGCCTCCACCCTGCTCCAGCTGCTGTCCCTCAGCACCTGAGGTCCTGTCTCACTTCACTGGGTTTGCAATACCCAGGGAAATGGGTTTCCTGTAGTGGCTCCAAGGATAATGAACTGGCCAAAGCAATGTGTGTGGCCTGTGCTGGGCAGGCCCTTGCCCTGCACTCTCGTTCTGGAGCCCACTGTCACCCGAGTGGGCACAGCCTGGCCTGGCTCTGCTGGGCTCGGCCTGCACACTGGGCAGGGCTGAGGACACAAGTCTTTCATTCAGAAGTGATGGCAACTGCTAAAAATTGGTGCCAGATCATGATTTTATTCCTGCAGACCACTGGAGTGGTCAGAGCTGCTGTCAGGACTTGGCAGAGGCCCTGGGATGCATGCAGGGCTGCAGTGTGGCTCACACATGTGGGCTTTGGGGCTACAGAGACCTGAACTGCAGGAAGAGCCCAGCCCGTGGATTTTGGCCCAGCCAGTCCTCAGTGGACCCTTCCAAGTCCTGAGGAGGCTCCTCAAATTCTCAATCAACTACACTCCTGAATCCTAAAATTCAGGAGAATGAGCAAACTTGGTAACCAAATCAGAAACAAACAACAGAACACATCAACAAAGAGAACACATCAAACAGGGCTGAAAAAAACTGGAGACATTATCCACCTATGTCACTTGACAGATAAATAATAGAAACAAGAGGCCTTAGGTAACAGGAAAATCAGACAGTGACAAAATGGTTTGGGTCAACCCACCCCTCCCAAGAGACCCAGGTTCAAGTCCTGGCTTATGTCACAAGTGGAAGGGAGATGGAGGTCTCCAAAGACCTTTGTAAAGAATTTGCATGGTGGTTTTGCCTTCATCCCTTAGCTTCCCACAAAACCTCCCCCAAGTCTGGCAGGGAGAAAAATCTGGTTTAATGCACCTGCTTGGTCTTACTGTGCCCTTCCCACACTGAGGGGGCAGCTCACACTGTTCTCTCTCCTTGTACTGCAACCTTTTGAATGTCAAGTACAATTATCTGTACGGACCAACTCCCTGGCAGCTGTGGATATGTCATCCAACAAAATCCATCCTTGTTCAGCATCCATGGCCTCTCCCACTACAGCCACCTCTCACACTCAGCATCTGTCCATGCCAGACATCCTAGGGGTGTTTAAACACCATCTGATTGACCAGCCCTTCTTCTGCACCCAAATGGAATCTCTATCCATCAATCCCACAGAGATTGCTTCCCAGTGGACTGCACATGGTACACTGAGTTTCACACCCCACTTACTAACTGTTACTTTTCAGTAGTCTTTGCTCTCTTTTTAAAAAATTCTTTTTTTTAGGCTTGATTTTGTTCAGAAGGAGGAAAGTGAGACAATGGGAGGATGAATCTTAACTTGCATTTTCTAACTCCTCAGTAAAGGTTCTGTAATACTGATTTTTCTGTTTATCTCTTGGGAGTTCCTGTGATGAATGGAGCACTGTGAGAAGCACAGGCCTAGTCCTGAAAACACCACCTTGAGGGAAGCAAACACTAAATGCCAAACAGTGCTGAAAACCAAGCAGAAATCCCCATTCCTGACAAGCCATTGCACCAATCCTTGCCAGGAAACTTCTCAGTTTGTGACACCAGGATTTGAAACAGGTTCTTTTGTACCTTGTGGTTACCATGATGTTTAACAGAAACACCTTTGTCACTGGGAAGGGAGAGGAAAGGATCCAATCCCCTCAACTGCTTCTGGGGGCAGCTTTTCTGGGACAGTCACAGATGGAGCAGACTGAGGCCAGGAAGGATCAGAGGGCAGGACTGGACACTAAGCAGTTGAGAAGGCTGGAAGACAATGGGTACCTGTGATGGCCTTGCCTCCCGAGGATCCAGAATTGGGGGTGCGGAACATCTGGGGCTGTGGCGCGGGCGGGACCCCTGAGGGCGCGCGGTGCAGGAGGCTGGAGCAGCGGTTTAGGGACGCCGGGGACTTTTTGCTGGACTGGCTCGTCTGTGTCTTCACTGCCACGAAGAGTGGAGATCGAGAGAACTCTGGATATGGACACGCAGAACTAGTGCCTGAAAGCCAGGGAGCTCCAGAGCGGGGCCTGCGGGGGCTGCTGATCCACCCAGCCCCCGGGCAGGGCTCCCCTCACCCCAGGGGACACTGGGGAAGCTCCTTAGTTTCCTTCCACACCTCTGACTGCCACAGGACCACCCAGCAGGAATCTCCCATCCATCCACGAGCACTGAGTGATTTCCATGGCCTGGCTGTGGGCACCCGCAGCTCTGGCTTCCATTTCTATGGACTGAATTTTGGGAGAAGGTTTCTAAACTACTCAGAGCTCTGGGTAGGGAGCAGTTTACATCTTTGTTTCTTGAGCTTGAATAAATCCTAGTGATCTCCTGCTACATATATTGTCTCTGACCAAATACAAATAAAAGGGCACTGTTTGGAATGGAATGGAATGGAATTAGGAGGCAGAGTGAGTAAAGGCTTTTGGTTCCATCTCTAGACTGATGACATGCATAGAAATTCTGAATATTCCTAGGATACATTCCTAGGATAGATTCCTGCTCTTTGAATGCATCTATATTTTGGTCTCTGCAGCATACAGTGAGGATCACCAGGAATTTTCAATGCCAAAAATCATCCAAAATACTTCAGGAGGATAGCCCTTCATCTGGGCATCACATGGATTAAATAAACCATTGAGAAAATGGAGAAAACCCCTTCATTCCTAAGGAGCTTCTTCTATGGAAATTTGGATATGGGTCCTGAAGCCTCAGTCCCAATCCAATCATGTATCATGAAAAATTACTAACAAAGAAGGTTCAGCTAACCCACAGTCCCAGCTCCCTGCCAGTGCTTTCTACAGTGATACTGTGGGATGCCCAAAGGTGGAGGGACAACAGCAGCACCTGCACATCCTACACACTGTGAGTGAGAAATTCTCATCCACACTGAGCAGCAATCAGGGGAACTCCATGGCAGCACCACAGCCTGACTCTGAGACAGGGGAGAAGCCCCCCAGGCTGGGACAGGATGCTCATTTCCAAAATCCAAGGACACTTTACAGACCTTGACTGTAACTGGCTCTCACCTTCACCAGCAGCACTGGGGACTGGGAGAGTTCACATTCACAGGGGGTTGCAATTCCAGGGGTTTTGATTCACTTGCTCTGACACACAGCCCCAGGCTGACATTTCCTCACACCAGTGTAGCTCTGCAGGAGATTATGGTGGTTTTCTTACAGTTTATTCAGGATACTTCTCTGCTTGGTCTCCAGCCAGATAAATAGGCAGGAGGCTTGTTTTGCTCTCTGTACTTCCTTTCAATCTCCATGGATAATCCTCCTCCTGACACTGCCAAACTGCCAGCAAAAATGTAGTCAGATATGAAAATTTCCAGCTTGTGGATCATCTGCTTCCCAGGAGGGCCATTCCCACCAATGGCTGCTTTATTCCCCATCCATGCCACAAGAAACAGCCATCAGCAACTCTTCAGTGCCAGACACAGAGAGCATCACTGCACAGCCTCTGCAACCCAGATACTGTTCTGGGACCTGAGGACAAAAGTCTCAATGCTATGATGACCTCCAAAATTTATTCTTCTTCCTCCCAAATGAAACAAACAGTGTGTCTTCAGTCTGAGATCCTACAGAGAAGGCTGCTCCATCTGATACTCGGCAGAGAGATTTGAACAGCAATGCAAGACAGACAAAGGAATATCAGTTCTAGCAGTCTGGAGGAAGCTAACAGTTCATTAGGAAAACATGTTCAGTCTGTACTTCATCAGATGCAAAATTCCCTCCAAAGGCTGAGAAACACAGGTAGAGAGCATCACACAGCTCCTCTGCTCCACTCTGGAAAAGTCACCTTCACTGTGGAACTCGGCCTCAGGCTGATGAAAAGGCCAAGATGTTTCTAAAAATGAAAATCTTGAGTTGCTGAATGGCCATGAAAACCTCCCAGCTCAAGATCTGCAGCAAGACTGGAGACAGCACTGTGGGCAGTGACCTCCCAGCTGCTGCTGTGGAGCTTTTCAAACCCTCTCAGATGCAGCAGAGCCCGTCCTGGTGGCAGCTGCAGGGATGTGCAGGGTGGCTCTCACTGCAGGGATGTGCAGTCAGCCAGCCCAGGCTTTGTGCTTTGTGCTGCAGCCCTGCAGGATGGCCCAGGGTTGCTGAAGGACACACTTGGTGCAGGAGATGCTGAGAACAGCGGGGGCTGCAGCCTGGCAGCAGGAACAGCACGGCTGCAGAGGAGCTCCCAGAGTGACGCTGTGGCTGGAAAGGCTGAGCTGCTCCTTGGGGAGCAATCACAAATTTCCAAGGGAATCAGGAAGGCAGTGCCAGTTCTCAGATCCTTCCTGACCCAGAGCTGGTGCCTGCCCTGCCTGAGGATGGAGAGCAGACTGGAGAACACTCAGAGGAGACAAGAGGATAACCAAAGGCCACGAGCAGCAAAGCTTACAGTGGAAACACAAACCACTCCTGTGGTTTAACCAGGGCCTGAAGAGCAGGCTAGGCCAGGTCTAGAAAGGACAGAAACTCGGTAACTTAGTCCTCCTTCACTGAGCAGACAAGGTTATAAATAGGACCCAGTGCTCAAAGCTACAGCTGGCTAATTTTAGTCTTAATTTAGTGGAGGCAATAATTCATCAAAATAATTACCTTATGAGATTGCTGCATTTTTGTCACTCAAACACAAGATTAGATGTCACTCTAAAGCATATCTGTGTGCAATTCAATCAAGGCAATCCTACAGAATGTGTTTCTCCAGGCAGTCCAGAGATCACAGAGTCCCTCCTGGCTTTCCTGGTTTTGGGAAGACCTTGAAGTCCTGTGATTGGTAAGCTGTGGCAGCAAGGAGAAAATCTGGCACAAAATCCACACACTACAACGATGTACCACCACAACAGGGACCAGATTGTCTCAGCAATATCACTTTTTCCAGAATTTAATTTGTGTATAGTATTTGTTTAGAAAGATCTAGTCAGGATGGGTAGGGAAGCATTTTGAGGGTTCAGATGGAATTGTACCATCACCTATGGAGAAAAAGCTGTCTTCACTGAATGTGTTGGAAAATGATTCCTTAACAATGGCCTGAAATTCCATACTCTGAGCAGACACCTCGGCTATGGCAAACAGGTTTTTCCACAGGAAAACCATTGTGCTCAAACCTATCAAATTTTTAATGTGTGTCTTTATACACACAAAAGACACAAAATTGTGTCTTTATACACACAAACAGGTGGAATCTGTTGCTAAAACACTGTGGGAGCAACTGGGAAAAGCACCTGAACTCATAGATTTCCCTCACTGAACTGGAGGAAGCAAAGATTCACAATCCAGTTGGAATCCCGAGCTGTTTCTTCCCAGTTAGGCAGGGCCAGTGTGGAAACCAGCTGTGCTACCAAAATGGCAGCTGCCTCAAGGAAACACTGCAGTTAAACCCTTTGGATGAACAAATTGTATCCAGTGTGCATCCAATATGGAAATGAATTGAGCAGCAAGCCTTGCTGAGCTTCCTTGAGCATCTCAGGTGTCAGGGCTGTGTAGGTCTGTCTGTCCCCAGAGAGCCAAGAATGATCCCAGGGCTGGCAGGGCCCATCCCACAGACCCTGAGAGAAGTGAGTGAGGCCAGATGTGACAGGCAGCTTCAATCTCGAGTCCAGGTGATCAGGAAGTTCATGGCAACAAGACAGGTGTGTGGCCAGGCTGGCAGGTCAATCCACAGGTCAGCAGCAGGATCAGCTCTGGTGAAGTCAGCCAGGACCAGCGATCCTCAGTGAGGTCCAGGGTGCCCACACAGGGTTGACATCAAGGTGGGAATGCAGCTGTGGGCTGGGGCACAACCCCATGGGACCCACAGCCAGGCATGGGCACCTCCACAACTGAGCTGAGACAGCTCAGGCAGGGTGTGTGGCTTGAGCTGGGCTACAGCAGGACTGTGGCTGCAGGCACAGCCCCATGTGGGGCTTCTCAGGGCCTTTCAGAGCTCTGAGTAGTCTCAGGGTCCTGACATCACCTTAGATTTCCATCCTGGAAGCAGAGCCACGGAGAGCTGTGCTGGTTTTACTGCTCTCTGTCCACACTTCCATGACCCAGGAGTGTGAGGCAGGTACCAGGCAGAGGTGAATGCACACTCCTGAGCCTGACTCACCAAGCTCAATCCCACTCCTGGTGCATTTATAGCCAGTTCACACCCCAGGTACCCCAGGCTTTCTCTGCACTGCAAACTCATCACAGAGTCCCAGAATCCCAGATTGCTTTGGGCTGGAAGGGACCCTAAAGATTATCCTGTCAACTCCCCTGCTGTGGGCAGGGACATCTTCCACTATCTCAGGGTGGAAGCCCTGTCCAGTATGGCCTTGGACACTGCCAAGGATCCAAGGGCAGCCACAGCTTCTCTGGGTACCCTGTGCCAGGGCCTCATCATCCAATTCCTAACTGGGTACTCAGAATTTCTTCCCAAAATCCCACCTGACCCCATCTAACCCCATCCTCTCAGTGTGAAGCTGTTCCCCCTGTTCTGTCACTTCATGCCCTGAACAACCTCTCTGCATCCTCCTGAGCAATCCCAACAGCCCAGTCCCAGCAATCATGGTTCAATCAGCTCCATCTCACAGAGCAGCCAGAGCCTGAAGGAGAAACATCTCTGAGCCCTCCCCATGAATCTCCATTCAGAAATGTTTCTAAAACTGGGACAATGAATGTGCCTACAATCCACTTTCATTTTTTGGAAGTGGTCTCTGACAGCCTTCTTCAAAAGAGTGAACATGTTGACAGAAACAGCATAAGAATATTATTTTTAAAGAGTCATAGCCCAGTTCTAATCTTATGAAAAAGCCCCTACTCTTCACTCAGAAAAGGGAACTTTGGAAGGAAATATTTGGCATTAACAATTCCAGGGAAGCCCACAGCAGAGCTCTTTTCCACACAGCAGCTATCCAGAGCACTGACCAGAAATTATCCCACAAGATGCTACTGAATCTGCAAGATATCATTTCTTGTTTTACTCAGTGACTTCTCATTCATTGTGACAGAAGACCAGAAACACGGGCTCTGGAAGGGAAGCTTGCACTCAAGCAGAGACCCAGAAAGATGAACTGGTGATGCTGAAGGGCTTTCCTCACCCATTCCCGTTATGACTGGATTTTGGAGCATTTGCCTTATAACCAGCAGAATGAGCCCAGGCTAAAGACACAGTCTCAGCTTTACTTCTTCTGACTGCAAGGACCCAAGAAAAGGCAGCAATGCTTTTCAAAAGTCAGGTTTTAACAGCTGCCTCACAGGACCCTGGATTTTGGGAAGAACAGAGTAGAAAGGTGTAGAAAGGTGTGAGGATGTACTGGCCAGCCTGCCTTGGGAGCTCATCATGCCCTCTCCTGTATCCTCTTCAGGGTTAGTGGCTTGTCATTGTAAATCATAAATCTTACTGGTCATGGGAACTAGGAAAGGAAAAAAGAGGTCAAAAAAAGGAAAAAGAGAAGTTTATGGGGAGGGGATAAACCTTATGAAAATACTATCTTAATCTGATCTTGAGTTAAAAATACTGGAAAGGACTGGAAACCCATCTGCATAGGTCATGGCCTGCTGATCTAGCCTTCAGCAGGGGCAGCTTCTTTTATTTTGCTGCAAAACCATGGTGCAAAAATGTCAAGCTCAGCACTCAGAACATGCCTCCTCCTCCAGACTGGCTCCCAGGAGCCACCCAGCATCAGGCAGGAGCCTGAGCTGCCTCTGCCAGGAGAGGAGCAGGGCCTGTGGGGGACCACTGGAACTGTAGGGTCCACTGCAGGCTCCCTCCTCCCAGATAAACACAGCTGGGGTTTCTTTTCTTCTGGAGAGCCTGGACTGGAACCAGCAGCTCAGCTATTACTACAACTGGTTGGGAAGGTGGAAAGACATCAGTGGCAATGAATCCCCTTGAAATGGGAAGCACTGGGAAGGTAAGAATGAGCCAAAGCTGAGCAAAGCCCCACTGCTCACAGCACACTGCCCCTGAGCTCTCTGCAGGGGGAGCAGAGACCCCAGGCCCTGCTGTCCAAGGGCCCCTCTATGGCAGAAGATGGACCCACTGCTGGTCACCAGTGGCCTTGCTGAGGGCTGAAAACACCTCAGTGAAGAGGTGGAGCTTCCAGGGCCAGGGAAGCATAGGAATAACTGTAATGTGTGCAATCATAAGCACTGGGGCAGGTCCATTAGGTCCATCAGATAATAAGATTAACTTTGTGATGATGATGTTGGACATGTATTTTATGTCCTGTGTCTTCTGCCATGGTCCATATCCAAGCTTTAGAGAACCTGCATGGCACCTGTCAAGAGCCACCAAACCTTAAAAGCGCCATTCTGGTGGACCATGTTCCCATAAACCCAAGGGTGCCTCGTTAAATCCCTTACAAACCCGATCCGGGTGAGTTTGGGGTGGAAGCGCCCCCTGCCGGCTGCAGAGCTCGGCTCATCCCTCCTCTCCATCATCCCAAACCCTGGAGCAAACCCCGGGCACGCAGCAAAGCTCGGGCAGTGCTGGGAAGGGAGCAGGAAGCTCAGCTGTAAAGAACTTCTCTGCAGACTTTTCAAGTATTCAAATCCAGCTGTTAGCAAAAATTTCTCTCAAGATGTTTAGTGAAATTTTGCACTGAATTACACTGAACTGCTTGTTAAAGCCTCCCCTCTGCAGGGGAGTGCAGAGCACAGTGCTGTGCAGTTTGCTGACAACTGCTTTGTCCTGAGATCCCTGAAATAAATCATTTACTGAGTGTGATTTAGTAGCAAACTGCTGAGGTAATTTAAATAATTTTGAAACCAGTTTTAACTCATTGCTTGAAATAATTCCACAGAAGCTCGTAAGAAAGATGCTTCTTCCCTAATATGTATGTTCAGTTATTATTTAGGGGAGTATAAAAATGTTGTGCATCACTTGAGTTAAACAAGAGCCTAAACCATCAACCCTACAAGGAACCTGTAGAATTCCATGGACAGGGGTAGGAGCTCAGACATTCCAGACCAAAGAGTGTCCCTGTGAGAGGAGATCCCAGCTCAGCTTTACAGTGCCCTGCTCAGCAGTGATCTCTGTCCTGCCCACTGCAATCCCAGTGAAGGATCCCCAAGAGGGAAGTCTCTCCTGCCAGCCTGGTGCTCCCCACAGCCCTGGAGGTGCCAGAGTGCACAGATACTCACTGATGGGGGCATGCAGAGCCACGTGCTCTTGGTAGGGAGTGTAGTACTTGTACTGCTTGCCACAGAACTCACAGGTGTAATTTCCAGTTTCTGTGAAATGGACAAAGACAAAGGTCAGGAAGGAGGGCAGCCCTCTCACACAACCCCCAGTTTCTTTTTACAGAGAGACTGGTCAGGTGATACAAATATTCCTCATGCACGTGGAACTCGCCTGCCCTGTAATCCACATGTCCTTTTCCCAAGAAAGGAAGTAGTTCAAAACAGAGGGATGGACCATGCATAAAAGGTCCAGTAGAACTGACCAAGCTGCAGTTGATTACCCCAAAATTACAGCAGGTAAGTGTGCAAAACAAGGGAGAGAACCTAGTTCTGAAGTCAGTATTACAGATGGCACAGTTCTGTCCTCTGGTTACAGAAAGTCTGGGATGTGTGGACAACAGGAACAGCCAAACCAGGGAACAGTCAAGTTCAAGTAGTGGAGAACTTTTATTTGGGATTGTGGAGTTCTCTTGCAGGAGAAGGGGCTTTTCTGGAGTAACTGTGCTCATTCCTGCTTTGGGGATACTGGTAATAATGGAGTGTAACCACACACTGACAACTCCTCCTCTTGCCAGTGTTGGGAGTACAGAACTGGCAGCAAGCTGCAAGACGAAGGAAAATCCAGGGATAATTGATTGTTTCCAAAATGGAAAATTCAGAGAAATGCTTTGGCAAAACCTGGTGCTCTCTGTCTCCCTCTGCTCTGTTTGAGGCCCCACCACAAAGGCAGTGTGAATGAATCACCTGCCAGCTCTCAGTGCACCTTCAAGCCCTCTCTCATCCCTGCCAGACTGCTTTTCCTCTGAACTCCATTCCCCTTCTCTTTGCAGAGCTCTTGAGCAGAACACATCCTACAGCTGCAGTTCTTAGTGCCAGAGCTGTTGGTGTTTGATGCTCCTTTGAGCCTGAACACACCTGTGAGTACCCAAATCCCCAGCCCTCTGTGTAATGCAGTGCTTCCTGCTCTTTCTAGAGGTACTGAGGCCAAAGGCAGGTGTGAATCCCTGAGCTTTACTTTTTATTTGAAACAATAATAACTCTTACTTGGCCCAATCTTCTGGAAGGGTTCGGGCTCCTCCTCCTTCACCTCGTCAGCAGCGATGACGGCCTGGTCGTAGGGGTCTGCAAGAGAACAGAACCAGAGGACAGTAACAACACCTCAGCTTGGCCTTCTACAGCTGCATGGGCACTGAATGCTCCTGCCCCTGTAATCACATTTCCATCTGTAACAGGACTGCAAGGCAGGAATTATAAACCAGTGACCTCCCTGTCTGACTTGTCCCTCGTCCTCCTCCTCAGGTGCCCCAAGATTACCCCTGCTCCCAGCCCACTAACAGGCCTTGTAGGAATTATTGCTTAAAAAATACACAGAAAAACTGCATGAACACATTGCAAACTCTGATCCACATCTCCTGATTTTCTTCCAGGGAATCTCCCCTGTATTGCTGCTGTGCTTGCTGACAGTGGGCACAGCAATGCAGTCTGCAGGCACATCACCTAAAAAATTCCCACCTGGACCTTCTACCAGCTAACAGCACAGCTAGCAACAAATACAACCCAACCCACTTGAGAGAAGAATTTGGTTTCTGCCTTGAACAATTTACAAGATCACCAAAGACATGAAACACCTGCTGCTTTGATTCTCTGAAGCCTGACCAAATGTATGTGCAACAAAAGCCTGGTATCTGGTAGGGCTGGGCATCAACCTACTGGCTGCAGACACTGGGGAGGGAGAGAGGATGCTCCCTGTCCCTCTGCAAAACTCCTTTGACTCTTACAAGTTCAGAATAGACCTGCTGTGTCTGAACTACTGAATGCTTGAAAAGGTTTGTAAAATAAAGCACACAAAGGAGCTCGGCTTACCTGCCCGGTTTTCTGGGGCCCCTTCCACACTAAAAACTAACACAGAATAGAAGAAGGAGGGGAAGAAACAAAACAGAAATTAAATCCTCTTAAATGGTCTTGTTTTCCTCCTGCATTTCACATACTGCTGCAGCACATTTCAGCCCCACTGAATAAACCAGGCTTTGTGCCCCAGTCCCTCCTCTTCCCAGCAGCATCACAAGACCTGGTTGAGCATGCCCAGCCCTAACACACACAGATGCTCAAGCCTTTGTTCTGACCCTGACACGGCCTCAGGTGAAGTTCAGGTGCACAGCTGCCTCACCCCTGCGTGTGCTAGAACACAGCAGCCCCAGGAGGAGCTGGGACAGTCCCTGCACACACATGGAGCTGTTCCCAAGCCCTCTTGTGGCCCTCGGCAGAGCTCCCCGAGACGTTTCTGACTGAAGCAGCCACATTCCCCTCACAGTGACTGTCAGTGCCACTAATTTTTTTTCTGGCTCCCCACAGGAGGAAGGGAGCTGGCAGTGGTGCCCTGCAGGAGAACACTGGCAGTCCTTAGAGAAGGTTCAGATGTTCACACATCCCAGGTCAACACAACCATTTTTTTGGACAACCCTGTATTGTGAAAAACCACTTGCTTTTCTGAGACAGTGCAGTCATTCAAAACCTGCTGGTCTCCGAGCAGTCTCTTTCTAGAACTCTCCTTGGCCAGTACTGAGGCTTGCAGCACACTCCAGGAAGCTCTGGAGTATCTGTGGGCTCTGAGGTGAGGAGCTTTTTATGTTGATGCTTCATTTCCCCCAGTGCAGAATAAAGAAACACTGCTTCTGGCAGTGGATGTGTTCTTCTGTCCAGGTGTCCCCCACCTAGGCCACTTCTACAGTCACAGAAGAAAAATTTGCCTTTAAGGGCCACTGACAACTTCATCTGTTCACTACCACGATGATTAAAAAGAATGAAACATTTCCCAACTCTGAAATCTGAAATACTTCACAGAGAAGGATGTTGGAAACAAACCTGTAAATTCAGAAAAAAAAGCAACCAACTTCTTCCCAGCAAATAATCAGGCTGACCATTTATCTTGAGGGACTCAGTCCCAGGATCTCCATCCTAACCATGAACCTCACTGCACACACACTGCAAGGTCCCCAGGTCCCAGCACGGGTGTTGTTTTGATGCACACAGACAGAATCAGGCACAGCAAACTCCTTCCAGCAGTGCCTGTAGGCTCTGCCTCCATGGCAAAGACAACCTGTGCAGTGCCACGTCCTGCACACCACAGGCCACACCTCCTGCAGAGCCACATTCTGCTTCCCCAAAGACTTCTCAGCCTAGTTCAGGTGTCTGAGTGTTAAAACATTACTCACCATCCACGGCATGTAGGTCTCTGTGCTCTTGGAAGCAGCTATAGTATTTATACTTTTTTCCACAAATATCACACGTGTACCTAAAATTGTCTGTAGGAAGAAGAAAACAGACCAGTTTAGAAACTCTGAGGTGAAGGGCAAGCACTGCAACCACACTGCTCAACCAGGCACCCCCATGCACTGACACGTCCCACGTGCTCTGTCAGGTCTCGGAGGCAACCACACTGTCCCCCTGCCTCACACTGCCTCACCCTGCATGGCTTGGGACACATTCTGATTTATTTCCTCTTCAGACAGCTCTGCTCTCCAGGGCAGACCCCACAGCAGTGAGGATGCAGGGCAGCAGGCCCTGCTGGCATCTCCTTTGGAAGTTCAGGGCTCAGCAAGTACAGGGACAAGCAGGTGTTGGTCAGGATGGGGACAAATGGGCAGAACTAAACACAGCATCAATGTATGAGCTGTTAGAAACCAAAGCCTTAATGGCAACCAACTCTAACATGGACTGGATGTGAGCACACACCTGCTTCTCACTGCTCCTGTTTACTGATTCCCAACTGCACTCAGGATCCTGGCAGAACCAGCAAACCCAGGAGAACCAACAATCCAAGGCACACAGGACAGTAATGTGATGCCTTAAGCTTTAGCTTTCATGTTTTTCCCATCCTTTGCTGCCTAGGGGTGCAGTTCTGACCCTCATATTAAGTGTTAGTATGCTCTCTTCACAGGGTAGGTAGACAAAACAAATCCTTTTCCTGCTGGAGACCAAGGACAACTGTTACAAGTTCTCAAGACCATTAAAAAATGGTGGACTAAAGACAGAAAACAAGGATGAGACTTCATAATCTGAAGCTGTAATTGGACAATTAAACCCCAATATGAAAATGGACCAAAATTTAAACAAGTGAGAGAGCTCGTGACCACTGTTGTCCATTTTGTGCCCATTTTGGGTCCATCCTGGGTGTAGCCCTAGTCAGGCTCTTGTACTGCCCAAGGTGTGCCCTTAAAGGCCTTTTAATAAATACCTATTTTATTCTCTTAGCTCTGTCTAGTCTCTGTTCCAGGTCAGCCTTCCCAAGGCATCGAAGATGCTCAGTGAAGGGAGGACTGATGAAGTTTGGGTTCATATCCATTTGTTCCCTATACCCCATCACTTCATCCCAGCATCAACCAACCCTTCACCACAGCTGTGTGGGGCACACTGCTGCAGAACAGCTCAGAATGTATAAATCTGGTTTGTTCTGAATGGGGACAGTGTCTTTAGCTCAGCTATCACATCCATGCAAGAGGAGGATTTCCCTGGTCAGCTTGGTGGGGTGATTCCCCTCTGCTGCCTGTCCCACCCTGGGTACAGAGTGCCCTCCCTGAGCAGTCACCCCCTCTGCCAGACACCCCCAGGCCCATGGCTTGGTGCTGTGAGCCCGCAGCAAAGCAGCAAACAGAATAAAGCCCACAGCAAACACAGTGAAACACTTTGATTGTACAGCCACAAAGGATCTCAAAACCAGTATGTTTCCTTCCCAGCAGAGCCAGCAGTGCAGGCAGCAGCTCCCAGGGCTCCACAGAGGACCTGCCATTCAGTAAGCTCCCCTGCAGCACTGTAGCTGTATCCATGGATCCCTACTAGCACCAAAGTTAAAGCCTTGTTCTTACCTCTTCCATGCTTCAAACACACCAGACTGCACATTAAGCGAGCTTTTATTTTACTTGTCCATCACTTTGCTTTTAAAATTGCTCTATATTTTAAGATAGGATATATTGGTAAGGTGTAATCACTCACTTGGGTTCACCACTCAGTGCACCAGCACATGGGGTTCAGCACTAAATAAAGGATCACTGTCACTCTATTCAGTGACTGTAGAAGCTATGATGACCTAGCAGAGAAAAATGCCAAATCTAAATGGTGTTAAACAGCTGAGCACTAGAATTTTACCTCTGTGACTAAAAAATATTTGTTTCTTAATCAGAGCACAGCAGTGCTAAACTAGAGTTACAGGGGTTTTAGAAGTCTAGGCTGGGCAAGCAAGGAGAAAGGGACTCACTGCACAGACATTGCATGGCTTGAGCGAGAGGAGGAGCAGCAGAACACACCTGGGAGAACATTCCAGGGGCAAAAGCACTGGCAAGTCACATTTAACTGTGTTTGTTCCATTATGTGATCTTGTGCACGCTCCTTCTGTGGTCACACAACAGTGCTGAGGGCCTCCCTCTACCCTGGGCCCTCTCCCACAATGAAGAGGATCTAATGATTGCTGCTGAGTATCTGTGTAGCTGTTGCAAAAAACCCCCAGACAATTAGCACAGTCAATTAGCAAGTCAAGTAGCAGAGAAACTCCTAACTTGGCATCAGCAGTCAGTCCCACCTCACAGGTGTCCCCAAACCAAGGAACCAACCTCCCTTCTGAAGTGCAATGAGCTCTACAGGACCAACTGAAGATTAACTCTTCAAAGGAGTCCCAAAGACCACGCACTTTCACATTCAGAGAGCAAAAACTATTATGGTCTAAGTTTGGAAGAAAGGAGCTCAGTAAATAAGAAGACTTGTTAAAACAGAAGAAAACTAACTAACACACCATTTCACAGGGCCAGGCATGGCTACCTGTGGTCCCTGTCACACAGGGGGGATCTTACTGTCCCCCCAGCAGAGCCCACGCTGGGTGTGGGCACTTCTTCCCTGGGCAGTGCAGGGAACAGGGAACATGGAATGTGGAACATGGACCATGGAACAAGGAACAAGTACAACAGCACAGCCCAGGAGAACAGGAGTTTGCTTGGGCTGTTAGGGGACTGTCCCTACAGGCAGAACAATCTCCAGGGATTACAGAGAAGTGAGACTTTGTTCCAGCTGGTCCAGCTTGGCACTCATCTCCTGGGCTCTGTAGGAGAGAACACCCAGCAAGGAGTGCCCAGCCTCAGAGACAGGAGCTTTACAGAGAATTCACAAAGTACCAAGAGCTGCCCATGGGCAGCCAAGCTTTACCCTTCCCAACAACAGTCCCTGTTCAAGCTGCTCCCAACAGCCAGACCATCTCCTTCTTACCCAGTAAAGCCATCTCTGCTGACAGCCCTCGAACACGTCCAGTGCTGACCCAGCAGACACTGCTTTCTTAGCAAAAGCTCTCTGAGCAGAACCAGCTCTGCAGTACCACTAAAAATCACAGAACCTGGGCTGGACGGGACCCACAAGGATCAGACACCCCAGCAATCTCAGAGCACTGTCCAAACGCTTCTTGAGCTCTCTTAGGCTGTGCCCACAGGCAATCTGTGCCAGGGCAGTTTCCCTCCTGTGGGTTCTAACTCCTACCCCAAGGAATCCAGCTGGGACACAATATCCAGTCCCTGTAACACAGCTTGCTGTGGGAAGAGCTGCAGGGGACTCCAGGTGTTGAGGGGTGGCTGCAAACCCACACTGAAACCCATCCCTAAACCTGGAGAGGTGGATCCCAACAGAGCCAACACTAACACTACCTAGGCAAGTTTGCTCAGATTTAAACTCTCTGCTGTCATCAGGGGCTCCACCTTAAGCACAACCACAACCTTAAGCACAACCACAATCTTAAGCACAACCACAGCAGCCAGCACATTAGGGCAGGGAAGGACACTCCTCAGCCCCCCAGCACATGGGTTCAGTGCTGCCCTTTCTGGTATTCACATCCTTGCTGCCAGCTGAGCAATTGCCCTGCTGCAAACACAGACCTTCAAAATGCTCCAAAGACAATCGGCCAAAGCCCAGACTCCAGCCAGTATCATTCTCCTTCATGCTCAGGAGCCTTTCCAACAGGAGCAGGGATTCCAGAGAGAGGTCAAGTGAGTACCAGCTGTGCTTACTTAGCTCACAATTTATCTGTAATTCACAGGCCAAAATAGAGCACCTCATCTTGCTAGCAGTAGAAAAGGCAAGGCACAGCAATGTTTCAAGGCAGCTCCTCAGCTATAAAGGACTGACACACTCAGATGGCAAATGGGCAGGTTTTTCAAGTACTCCAAGAAATAACCCCACAGGGCATGAAAGAAGTTTTGATCCCTCTGCTTGCAAGTGGACTCCCAAAAAAGAGAGAATGAGCTGCTCTTCTCTCCCATCTCCAGGAGCTGCTGCCAGCTGGCTCCTGTGGTGTGTCCACCATTCACTGGGACTGGTGAACCCCCTGCCCCAAGGCTGAGCTCAGCTCTCTTCCCAGATCCTGCATTCAAGATGTGGAGATTTTTTTGTTGGTTTGATTCACATATATCCCAGAGAAGGAAGCACACATTTCACTTTGGCAGGAAAGAGAGGGCAGAGAACACATGCCCAGCAGTGGCAGCCAGAACAAGGCACTTCAGCACTGAGGACACTTGGCCTCAGTGGATTTTGCTTTAGAAACCCAGGAAGGGAAAAGAGCAATCAGAAATGTGTTGAAAGGTTGGGAGCTTGGTATCACTAAAAATACAGCTAGAAAAACAGATCACCAAACCTGCCCTCCTAAGTGCAGGAATACCACAAAAGCTGGGTACAAACTGGTTTCCACTGGGCTCCAAGAGCTCTGCACAGCATCCCAGAAACCCTGACTGGAAACAGTCCCATCCAGCTGACATCCCTGCAGTGCTACCAGCACAGCCCAGGAAGGGTCCCAAACAATGGGCTCTCCCCACAGCAGCTGCAGGAGCTCCTCAAGGACTTATCCAAGCCGAAGAACAATTTTCACCTGGCCCAGAATTCACACTGAGCTTTCAAAGGGCAGAAGACACAAAGGGTACTTGACAGAGAAGCTCTCTCAGGAACTGGCACTCTGCAGACAGCCTGGAATCCCATTGATCTTGCAGAGCACTGCAGGAGCAGCTGTCTAGCAGGGACAGCCTCCACATGTGGAAGGGCAAAACTGTTGCATATAAGCAGATCACAACAGCTGGCTGAATTCTTCCTAATGTCCAGAAGTGCTGCAGGTCCCAGTCAGGATAAAAGCAGGAAAATTAGAAGAGGGCAGTCTGGATAGCACTGCTTGTCCTGCTCCATGATCAGGGTGGCTCCTTTGCACCAGCAGGTTTTGGAATGGCAAAGGAAGCACCCACATAAGGAATTCTATTCTAAATCATATATCCTATGACAATTCCACATTCCTCATTCACCTTGGCAAAAAAGTAAAAACAAACATAAGAGTCCAGGAGCAGCTTTTGAAGGGGAGGGGCTGGATTTCTTACAGCTGCAATACATTTATGTCACCTCTCTATCTGAGGCTGTGATGTTTCTGGCCCCAAAAAGGCTTTCTGAGTGGGACTTAAGTGACCACAAAGGATCAGCACCATCCCTCCAGCTTTGGGCAGTGGATCACAGGACAGTCAATGACATGCACTGATCCTCAGTTTCATATTCCTTGTTTCCTGAAAATCTGCTGGCAGATGCTCAAGTCCTGCTGGTGACAAACTCAGAGGGCTGGAGCTGGGGAATGGCTCTGTGGCAGTACCTGGAAAAACATCACCTTTCCTGGGATATCTGCCTCACTGGAAGGAACCATGAGCAACACCAGCACTCTTCAGGAAGAGCCAGTCCCCATGGCTAATCCACCTGATGCAAAGAAACAGGAAAGGATGGCGTTTTCTGAGAAACATGCTGCATGCTTCCCACTGGGAAACAGCTTTCCAAGCTGTGTCCAGGGCACACTCGACCTGAGCAGCCTCCCCAGAAGACCCACAGTGCAGCTACTGCTTTCTTACAACACATCAGGGAAAAAACAAAACATCTGGGACCCTCACTTGTTTCAGTGGATTCCACCCAGGGCAGCACAAAGACAGCTCTGGAGAGAGGCTTCTTCTCCCTTTCCGCAGCCAGAGGGGCACCTAGATGGAAAGGAACACATTTATGGCTTCCTAAGCTGGCAGGACGTCCCCGCGCAGGCTCAGACAATTCCTTTGAGCTGAGCCTTTGGCATCTTTAGAGGATTCCCTTGGGACTGGCAGTGAGGAGAGGCAGAGCCAGGGCTGCAGACAGGAGCACACACCTCCCTCTCCTCCCCGCTGGAACTGTGCCTTGCACACAGGTTACAGCTTCACAGCAGCACTTTACAGCCAGGGACAGAGCTGCCAGTAAAATCAGCTTCAATTTACATCAGAACTCTACTTAAAGGTGTCTAATGGCAAAATTCCTTGAAAAGGGAGCAGGACTGAGCCCAAAGTCAGCAGCAAACCCATAAGAGGATTAAAGTACCCAGAGTTACATTAGTAAGGATTAAATAATAATAAAATCCAGAATTCTGGAAAGGACAGAAACCCTCGCACACAAAGGCACAAGCCAGATCCTAAGTGGGGGTAAGAAAAAATTTTCTCTGTGGGAAAACTATTCCAATATCACTCAGTTCACAATAATTTATTTCCTTCCCACAAACATTTGGCCTCTGTCAGGAACACAGGAGACATCAAGGAATACACTGGATTAACACTGTGCTTCCCATGCTTCACACAGGAGCGCCCTTTGGGAACATTTGGGATGCAAACTGCCAAGCCAGGAAAAATCCCAACCCTCCCACAGAGGGGTCAAATCCCTGGAAATGACCCAAAAATTGCTGCAAGGTGCTGGCTCACCTTCCAGCTGGCAAGGGGCCATATGACAGGTGAGAGGGCACAGAGCCACAGGCTCGTGCCTGCCTTCTCCAAGAAGGATTCCAGGGCCATTCCAGCTCCTGAGAAGAGCTGCTGCAGGTGCAGTCAGGAGCTCCAGAGCTGAATTCACCTCACAGCAATTTTTAAGCTTTCAAGTCAGTGGCCAGAGGAATCTACAGTTTCTGTGATACTTTATTGAAACCATGTGTCAGATGGATATATCTCAATGGAGATTTAAATGCACACCCATCCAGGCCTGGATGTAATCTCACCAGGTGTGGAAACTTGATGCCAGACTACAAGGAATTTCCCTGCAGAGGGAAATATCTTGGTTCAATTTCTGAGAGAATGAACCATTGCTAAGAATAGCCTGATGGTCACAAATTCAATTATATATTTAAAAAATGTTTTGGGGAAAAGGTGTTTTGGACACTACTCACTGGACGCTGAGAGACAAAAGACATTCTCAGGATGTTACACATCAAAGAATTTCCTTCTCCCTCCATTAAAAGTATGCTCAGGTTGAATCCAAACAGACACAAATTATTAGCCATTTAAGGCAAAAATATCAATATTTTACAATTATCCCTCTAATCAGCATCATGAAGCAGGATACTGAAGCTCCATGATACAATTCAAACATGAGACAATGTAAAAACATGAGCAGATCATGTCTCATCCCGCCTCATTCTGATGCCATTTCAGGGCAGGGTTGGGTTCTTTTTTTGTAAATTTGAAGTGTAAATTCAAAAGGTAAGATAAAGAATGGTCTAATCAGCACCTTAAGGTGTTACTCCCAGCAATCTGACAATGAACTACCTCACCTTGCACAATTAAAAAAATAGGTCTACTTGAACCTACATAATCTGTAAGTGAGGGAAGATTTATCTTTCTAGCAGTAAGGATCTGAAGCTCCATCTCAAGTGAAAAAGTCAATTCAGCCCACACTGTGGAGTTCAGCATAACACACTATAAAGGCAATTTTATTTTAAAGTCCTTTCTGGAGTTAAAATTGTTTGGCTGGGAACACATCACTCATCTGTCTTGCAACTGCTTGGATTAATTGATGTAGCACAGAGAGTTTCATAAAAGAAAAGCAAACCTCCTCCTGACTTCTTCCTACCCATTTTCCAGGACTAGAAATTCTGTTCTTATTGTGATTTCTAGATGGGAATTCACATGGATTATCACTGCCTGGTTTCCAAAGTGGAAAGAAGAAGTGCTAGTTAAATGACTGAGCAGCATTGAAGAAGAGATCCCGATTCCATAAAACCTCTTAATGAACAAAATGAAATGAAATTAAGCCAGGGGGATGCAGGACCCTCCTCTCCACAATCACCCGAGGTAACCAAGAACACCAACTCTCCTGCTTAGGCTGAAAGGAAAAGGTGTCAGGAAGGTGATCCCTGTATTCCTCTGCCTTTCTGGTTCTGAAGATCCTTAGGACAGAAGCTACTGAGAATTAAAATACTTAAAATACTGAAGGTATATAGGTTTGTTTGCTATTCAGGTTCAGCAGTGCTGAGATGCCAACAAGCAGCTGAACAGAAAAAGGTCAGTGAAAGAAGAATCTGGAATAATCACTGGCATAGCTGTTGTACACTTCCTTGTTGCTGAATTCCAACCCACACTACAAGATGGAAAGTGCATCCCTCACTGGATATACCAGGGATGTATTTCTGCCTTCACTAAAACTCTCCTGGCATCTTGAGGACAAACTGAGGGATGACCAGAACAGTCTGGGATTAATAAAATTCTTATCCTCTTTTTATTGAAGTATATTTCTCTATCATTTTCCTGCCTAGGAATTTTTAAGAGATTTTTTTCCAAGTATTTACACCCAGATTTCTGTAAACATGGCAAATTTGGGCAGCATCTGAGAAAGAACTGCATCTCAGCCACTTTTGGTATAAGATCATCTGAAGCTCACAGAATCACAGACAACTTGAAAGCCTCTTCTTCTAAAATCTCAGATTAGAACTACCCAGAGAGACACCGCTCCTCTTCGGAGCTGTGGAACTGCAGGACTTGCAGAACATCAAACCCTCCAGGGCGTGTCCTGCTCCTGGGCACATCTTTGGGACTTGGATGGAAACACACTGGATATCCAGGAACTGTTCCCAGTTTCACCCACCTCACACTGAGGACAGGTCACAGAATTACAAAATATTCTGGGTTACAAGGGACCCACAGGGTCACCCAGCCCAGCCCTGTCCCTGCACAGACCCCACCAGCCCCGCCCTGGGCATCCCTGGCAGCGCTGTCCAAAGGCTCCTGGAGCTGTGGCAGCCTCGGGGCCGTGCCCATTCCCTGGGGAGCCTGGGCAGTGCCAGCACCTCTGGGGGAAGAACCTTTCCCTGCTCTGCAGCCTGACTGTCCCCATAACTGGGATAAGTATCTCCAATATTTTGGGTTTTAAACTCCAAATTTTCACACTGCAAAATCCCGAACTAAGATTCTTATTATTTTTTAAATTCCTCCTCCTGCACTGAAATTTATCATCCTTGATCTCAGCCCATTGGTCACTTACATGTGCAGATGAACATATTCATCTCCTTGTTTGGCAAATGGCAAATCTAAAGAGACTTTGCCTACTTAAAATGCAAACACATTAGGAAAATAAAATCCATTTTTACAGTTCTCCCCAAGGAGCAGGAGAATTATTAAATAAGAGCACTGGGAAAATGAATCAGGCAGTTGTAAATGATTCACGGGTCACTGTGGTGGCTGCACGTGGGTGTGCACACAGCATTCACTTTTCACTGGGGAAGGTGTCAGTGAGCACAACAAAGCAACTTCCTGGGCTTTGCTCTGCTCTCCCCCAGAAAAGTAAAAGAAATCAAAAGTTACAATTACTTTAAGGAAACATTTATGTTGCAAATTAGCCAAGAAACAGAGATGCTAAAGGTTCTTCCTCAACCATAAATTAACACCAGCAAACCACCTCCACATCTTCCCATCCCTGTCAGAACATTACAAACACCATATCCTGTATGAGTAAGGTGTGGGCAAGAAAATCTTAATTTTCACTATATTAATTTCATGGTTTAAATTCACAGCCCTCCAAATGTTTTTGCACATGCAAGGCGTTAGCACTGTGCCTCCACAGTTAACATTTGCAAGGCATATTCCAGCCCACCTCCCTGCTTCTAACCTTTCACTGCTTTTCCAAATGAATTCCTTCTCAGGCTGAACTTTCTCACAGTTAGTCAGAGCCCAAAGGGGCATATGTTTTTAAAATATCAGATCAATCATTTTTATTTATGAGGTTCTGAAATATTTACTGGGTATTCCATTAAAAAAAAAAAAAAAAAACCTTTCCTTTGTTCCTCATGTAACTGCAGTGGAGACACACATGGATGTACAGCTGTGCCCAGGTGATGAGTTTGAGGGCATCTGCCTGAGAAAGGAAAATGTTCTGTTTGCTGCCTACAACATCCTTAGGCCCAGTGAACAACAGTGACCTCCTCCCACCAACTGTCCTGTCTTAGCCCAGCACCCAGGTACACACAATAAGTAAATATGAGCAGCTACAAATGGGGAAGAAGGAAGTAAACTCAGGGTGTATTTATTGTAAATGTATTTTATTAATTTTTCAAAAGCAGTTCTTCTATCATTTTGGCACCTCTTGCCACCCTATTTATCCTTAAAAGCAGTTCTTTTTAACCCTGTGACACTGCAGCAGGTGCTGCCTTCCTCAGGATTTGCTCCTGAGCTGCTCATTGCCTGCGGGTATCTGACACATTTTGCTTCTTCTGCACCTGAGGCTGGTCTGAGACACTCGGATATATCCTTACCTGGGAGATGGTATTTGTGATTTTCAAAAATTACTTTCAAGCAAGGAAAAGGGGATCAGCACAACAGAAAGGCCAAGAGACACAAAGGAAAATCAGGTTGTGTTATTTGGGATCAGCTGGGATTTTGTGGGATGTGGCCCAGGAGTTTCCAGTCTGTGGGGCTGGTCACAGTGAGCGTTAATGCTCTCTGACAGCTGCTCCTGTTCATGCCAGGATTGAAGGCACGAGGGAAGGAGGCTGGCAAGGATGCTCTGGGCTTACAGACAGGATCTGAATGCTGGGCTCTGAAGCATCTCCCGAAATGGGGAGGTCACTGGAGAGCTGTGCAGGATTAACCTGCTGGGATCTGAGCACCGGGATCTGCTTTTGAGAAACAGCACAAAATCCAGCTGTGTCTCTTGAACACAACTGCATGTACACAGGAGCAGGAAACAGAGACAGAAAGGCTGGGATCTACCAGCAAACAACCATTAGTGGTCTTCCAGCCTCCAGCAAATTTCCCTGAACTGCCACAGTAACAACTACAACACCCCAGGAAGGGAAGCAAGCAGAGCAGTACAAGTGGCTTGTAGTGGAGCTGGTTTTCCAGGATGTTTTCCTGTCCTCTGTACAGCCTGGGAACGCAGCCTGCCTTAAACTACAACTTGCTTGTGATGGACCTCAAAAAGTGGTTACCAGGGAAAAATCACAGTGCAGCCCCCACTGTCAGCAAGCTGTCCTGACTGAGCCAGCCTGACTGACACACAGGAGATCAAGGCTCATGAAAGCACCATATCCTAATTCTTCCCACTTTTAACAGTGCTTCATTTAAAGAACCCAGGAATGGAAGGCTTCTTCCCCACAGTATTGATCAGCACTGCTCTCCTAGACTCAGGAATTCTCCCCTGGGAAGAAGAACACTCAGGAAGTCCCAGATCACTAACCAGACATACCTGAAGTTAATGCATCTGTGGTACTTTGAGATACCTTCAGCTTTAAACAATCCTTCTCTGGTTTCTTTCCCAGGGCACAGAACTGCAATCCAAGGGTTGTCCCCAGCATTAATGGGGCTGCAAACCCAGGGACCTGCATTTTATTCCACTGACACTCTCCCGTTTGTTGCCTCTGGCAAGTCACTTTTTTCCCGTCCTGCTGTTTCCTGCCTGCCTGCAGAATTCCAAACTCCTCTGGGAAGTGATCCAAGGCTCAGCCAGGCAAAGGGCTTAGAACTACTGTGGGAGGGAGCACTACTTGCTCTACCAGTTAACATTTGGTATTTTGGTATTGAAAGGCCATTGCTAAGGTGAAATGAGGCAAGTGTCATATTAACATTTGCCAGAGCAACCTGAGTTCTGCCCTGGGCTAGTCTGAAGAGGCAGAGCACTGTAAGAAAGAGCAGCAGTGAGCAGGCAGAGCAAAGCTCTGGTGCCTACATGCTCTCAGGTCAACTTCATGGGCAATCATAAAACACAGTTCCCCTTAAGCTCTGCAAGCCAGTTATGGTTACCCTGAAGATGTTCTTGTACGTGAGCTCCTCTTTCTTACAGAAAAGGACGGTACCACACTCCAACTGAATATTCCAACCACAGAACCAGAATCCCAGACTGGCTGGGGTTGAAAGGGACCTCTAAAGATCACCTTGTTCCAAGCTCTGCCATGGCAGGGACACCTCCCACTGTCCCAGGCTGCTCCCAGCCCTGTCCAGCCTGGCCTTGGGCACTGCCAGGGATCCAGGGGCAGCCACAGCTGCTCTGGGCACCCTGTGCCAGGGCCTGCCCACCCTGCCAGGGAACAATTCCTGCCCAGAATCCCATCCAGCCCTGCCCTCTGTGCTTCTGTAACTGTCTCCAACCTGGGACATGTGCACTGAACACCACCCACTGGACACAGCCCACCCCACCCCAGGGCACAGTGCAAACACCTGCTCAGGTGAGAGGAGCTGCTGCCTCAGCCCTGTCCTGTCCCTGCTGGGCCCTGCACCCCCTCTTGCCCCTGGGTTTATTCAGTGACCTGTCCAGGTGCCAAGAATGTCCTATGGAATGTGAGCAGCAGGAGGGGACTGCCTGTTCCAGTTTGTAACTCCCCTAAACATGACTGGAATTCCCATGAAAATGAGAGCACAGACCCAGCCCAAACACCTTCCCTGAGGACTTCTCAGAGTCTGAAGCAAACCACACAGGGCATATGAGCATCTCAGAAAAGATTTCCAGTCTCTTCTATGGGAACAGTCAGTGGCCCAAAATTCAAACTAGCCACAGCTGTCTTTGAAAAGATACCAAACAGACAGTTCTTTCAAAATCACCCTCTTCTCTTTTTTGTCCCTGCCAGTTAAAGTTGGTAGCAGTCAGGCAAGTCTCTTTAACACATTAGCACTGTGAGCTACATTGTTTTCTTCTCTTTCATGTGGGAATTCTGGTCTTGGACTCCGAGCCAGGGCTAGAAAAGGAGCTCCCAAAGCCATGCAGCAGTGTCCCTGTGAGCACATGCCCTCCTCACCACCAAAGAGCTGTGGCTCTTGAAGAATGGGTCCGAAAAAATACAGCAAGTCCCAGAGAAACCATCTATCGACTGTAAACCCCAAAGGCAGAAAATAACCAACTAAATGCAACAGTTTTTCTCAAGGGAGTCTTCAGAGTGCTTTCCCAGATGGAAAGTCTAAACACCACTGTATCCTCTTTAGGCAGGCAGAGAACAAACAACAGATCTCAGCTGAGTCCCAGCCCCACAGCTCCCTTCCTCCCAGGAAGAAAGAAGGGCAGGATGGGCCTTCCCCCGGCAGCCCCTGTGACCACAGCCCCTCAGACCTGAGGCAAGGGCACAGCCCAGCACAGCCTCACCCACCATCAGTCCCTCGTCCTCCCTGCAGCCCAGGCTCGCTCTCAACCCTGACTTTGCTTCTCAAAGCAGGGCTGGTTGCTCCAGGGCAGCCCAGGGAGCACAGCACAGGAACTGAACCACGGCCCAGGCGCTCTGCACAGCTGAGATGTCACTGACACACGGGGCTGCCTTCACCAGCACTTCTTGGGTGACTGCTGTGGCTGTGAGTAACAGCTGGCTCCAGCAAGAGACCATGGAGAAAATCTGACCACTGTTCAAACCCTGCAGTTTGTGATGTGAACTAATGCATTATAATACAGTTATGTGAACTAACCCAGGGCCCCACTGCTGGTCAAGGGACTCCTCACTCACAGGTTCAGGATGGATGCAATCCATGTCCTACAGAGAAGCACAGCAGAGAAAACAACACTGTCCTGTATCCCTTATATACTGAGAAATTTGGGGAGAGGGCAGCAAATTATGCCTGCAGAGACCATGAATATAGAGGTTCCCAATGAACAGAAATGGCAGAGGAAGACTGGAACAATACAGACATCAGTAAAAGAGAGGGTGTAAACAGCCACATGGGGTCAAAGAGGAACAGCAGTGCAGCAGCGGGCAAAGCAAAAATAGCAGGAAAGGAAAGATAAATAAAAAATTCCTAAAATATATGAGGCGAAAACAGACTGACAAGGAAACAAGAGAGCCATTGAGTAGAAAAATGAGAAGAGATGTGCAGAAGCAACTAGGGTAGGCCAGGGATTTAATCCAGCTTCAGAGGGGAAGGCACAGAGAGGTAAGAGGAGAGCTGAGTTGTTGCACTGCAGCACAAGGAAGGAAAAGGAAGATGACTCTTTCAGGAAATTACAGCCATGTGTGCTGCGCACAGCAGCACCAGCCCAGCCGTGTCACAGCCACTCTGCAGGACAGGTGACATGTCCAGGCTGTCCCTCCTTCCCCTTTCCTTATCCCACCACTCACCATCTCCCCATTCTGGTGCCTTGGTTTTGCCTCCATCTCTTTCAGGTAGATGAGACTATTTTGGGATATGAGTGTGGCAGGTAGAAAGGGGATCAGTAATTCCTGCACGGGGAATGGTGCTGGACCCTGCATGAAGATGGAAGCAGTTCCTGTCCCTCCTACTGCTCCCTGCTCCACCCCAGTGCCACCACAGCAACTCTTTGGAATCCTGGTGCAGAGAGCAGCTGCTTCTCGCTGTTCTCTCCCAAACTTCTGCCCATGATGTTCCCTTCTCCCCCTTTCTCCACGACCCAGACACCACAAAAGAGGCATTTATATCCACAGAAATCCTTCTATAGCTCCAACAACATCAAGTCTGCCCACACAGCAAAGGTGTGAGCCCTCATGTCTTTTTCTCTCTTCACACCTCGCTCTGCCCTATCTTTTCCAGCCAAAAAAGTTCTAACAACAGGTGGGAAGGAGCTGACTTAAAGAAAAAAAAAATCTCTCTTTGCACAGGGTGGTTCCCAAGCTCTGGCAAAAGTACCCAATACCCAAACAGCAAGCCCAGGATGCACAAGCCTAGCCCAGAACATAGCAGTGCCTGCCAACAAAATTCAGAGCAAGGGAGCCAGGAGATGAGCCTGTAAAGCCTCAGAGTAAGTAAAACACCAAAAGGCAGCTGAGCAATGACTGAAAGAGAGACACTAAAGGAGGTGACAGGAGTCTGGAAAGGAGTTTCTGTGCCCTGCACAGAGCTGGACTCTGTCAAGGGAAAGAGAAAGGCTCAGCTGCAGAGCTCAGCTGCCCCTGTGAGCAGTACACTGATGTGGGATGGCTGCTTTCTACTGAGATGTTTCAGCTTGGGGCTGAGGATCTCCACTCCCCACCTGCAGTGAAGTCAGTCCTGCTTCCTTTTACAGACAGAAAGCCAAGACCCGCCCTAGACTAATGCCAATTGTTCACCTATCACAGAACACAGTGAAGAAAGTGTTCAGAAAAGGTGGTTTGGTTGTACTTTTTATTTTTCTTTCTCATCCAGGGTAAGTTTGGTGCTTCCAAGCTGCTGTCTGCAACCACCAGTGTCAGGAACTTACCTTTCCAGTGGGAACCACGGCTCTCACTTAACACAGAGCAAAACCCCGGTGGGCAGAGACCTCAGGAGATCTCCGGTCTGACCTCTTGCTCAAAGCTGAGTATGCTCCGAGCTCAGTTCTGGTTACTCAGGACTTTACCCAGGCTGGTTTCATAAACCCCCAAGGATGCAGGACACATCTCTGTGGACAGCCTGCTCCACAGCAGGAGGGAGCGCTTTTCATTCAGCGCAGCCCCAGCCTCCCTTCCCTTCATTATCTGCCAGTTCTCCTGCCACCGGGAACTGCTGGGCTCCATCTTCACCCCTCACAGGGGCCCGAGTCTGTCCCCAGCTCCCTCCGGTGCCGCGTTTTCCACTGCCCCGGCCCTCTCTCCTCAGCCCTGAGCCGGCTCTGGGGCACACACCCCAAACTGCAGCGAGGGTTTAGAAATCCCACTGGGCTGAACTCCGCTAGAAAGGCTGGCAGTGCCCTACCCTCGCCAGCAAAGGAGACGGGGGGAGCTCCGCTCACGGTCCCCTCGCCGCGCTCACCGGGCAGCGCCGAGCTCTCCTCACGGCGCGGGGACAGCGACAACCGTCTGAGCTATTGGGCCGTGAGGGGCCGTGCCCCAGAGACGCCCCGGGCCGTGAGGGACCCCGAGC
>VXBR01007019.1:85747-133227 GCA_013400215.1 Cisticola juncidis | reverse complement strand
TCGCGCCCCGCTGTACTTACTGCCTTGCGAGGCTCCTTCCCCTGAGGCAGCTTCGGTGTCTGCAAAGAGAAAGAGCTGCGCTTAGATCCGCCGGCCGCGCTGCCCCGGCCCCACCGCCGCCTCGCTCGCTCNCGTGGTTAAAGCTGCCCATGGTCACATAATGGTCTCGGCTGGAAGGGCCAAGGGAAGGGGACCTCCTTCCACCCCTGCCATGGCAGGGACACCTCCCACTGTCCCAGGCTGCTCCAGCCCTGTCCAGCCTGGCCTTGGGCACTGCCAGGGATCCAGGGGCAGCCACAGCTGCTCTGGGCACCCTGTGCCAGGGCCTGCCCCCCCTGCCAGGGAACAATTCCTGCCCAATCTCCCATCCATCCCTGCCCTCTAGCAGTGGGAGCCATTCCCTGTGTCCTGTCCCTCCCTCCCTTGTCCCCAGTCCCTCTCCAGCTCTCCTGGAGCCCCTTCAGGCCCTAGCAGGGGCTCTGAGCTCTCCCTGGAGCCTTCTCCAGGTGAGCACCCCCAGCTCTCCCAGCCTGGCTCCAGGGGGCTGGAGCCCTCCAAGCATCTCCATATCCTCCTCTGGACACATTTTAACAGGAAAGCGCTGTGAACCCAGGAAAGCGCTGTGAACCCAGGAAAGCGAGCAGTGATCAGTGCACCCAGCTCAGCTCCCGTGGGATGTGGCACAGCCAGCTCCACCACCGTGCCTGCCCACCACAGGCAATGATGGCAAAGCTGCCACGAGAGATGGGCCACAGGAATTCCCCCAGATTTGGCAGATGTGAAAAGACGGGAGAAAAAGCTCCCTCCACTGTCGTGTGTGGGACTGCAAGAACCACAGAGCAGAGATCATGTTCAAGCCCTAAATGAGTGCAACAGTCAAAGCTGCAAGCTGGCAAGCAAACCCCAAAGTTACAAGTCAAGGATCATAAATGATGAGGACTTCCAAGCCAGTTTGAAGTGTTTCATATTCATCCTAAATTACATATACTGTTTGTCACATTATCTAATAACATAACTGCATTGCAAAGTATTCCATATGTCTGTTGGAATGATGCTTGCACTGCACTGGAAACCACAGCTGCAGAATGGCACAGTGTTTTTGAATTTAAAATTTTCAACCTTAAGTAATGAGTACTGTTTGCATTTAATTTCCTTATTTCTTAAAATAATAAAAACAAATGATTGTGGGTTTGTGAATTTGTACATTTCTACTTGATTAACCTGCCTGATTAGATCGTTTTTCTAGGCAATAGTATTAATTTGGCACAACTCCATAAACTCAGGGGCCAGATCAGAAACCCTCAGTATCAGATGCAGAACCTGACAGCAAAGCCCAGGATTTTTCCACAGCTGCTACTTGTTTGAATTCCCACCCATCATTCAAAGCAGCATGGTACAATAGATTTATGCAAAATGCTGTTCTGGTGTTCACAAGCAATGGCATAAACCATAAAAGATATGCACTATTTAAATAGCTTTAAAAAGTACTTTAGTCAAATTTAACAAGAATCAGGCAACACACAGAATTTGAGGAACAGCCGTTTCTGAACTGCGTCAAGAAATGTTGTTACTCCTAGTCATAAAACTAAAGTATTCATGAATTAAAAATGACCAGCTAAAAATCCCCTTACAGCCCACTCTCTATCACCTTTGAGGTCAGACCAAGTAATTACAGTTGTGAAACAAAAGACAAATTTCTGAGAAAGTTGCAAAAGTCAGTAAGAATAGGGAGGTGGGCAGGGAAGCTGGAAATTGCGCCAGTTAACTCCTGTGTCCCAAGAAACTTTCTGCATCTCATACGAGTGTCTGCTGCAGACTGGGAAATGTGCATGGGAAAAATGGATCTTGGGATGCAGGGCACAGGGCAAAGGACCTCCCAGAAATCATCTGATATTTTCAGTAACAAATAAACAAATGAACTCAACTTTCTATGGCTCAGGAACACCATCTCTCCTCAGGGATGGTTATTCCTCCATTCGTTTTCTACTCCTCACCTCAAAATCCTTTCAGTGACAGAGCCGGTTTAACTCAGACTCCAAAAAATGTGCACTTTGGAAAAAAGCATTTTTCCACATTCACCATTTGAATGAGTCATCTTCCTTCTCATATTTTTTGAATTGAGCAGAACCCATTCTTGGAAAACATTAATCTGAAACTTGAAAAGCTTTGAGAAGTTTTTTAACAACTGGTGAAACTCGAAACTTGGCCTGAAGAATCCAGCCCCACTCAGAGCATCCAGGATCTGTTCCGGTGAGGGCAGCTCTGCCCTCGGCTGGCTCAGCCCTGTGGGGAGGACATGGAGAGCTGATGGGCTTGCAGGGAGGCAATGCAACAAGTTATAATGTAAAAAATAATAATGAAAAATAACTTGAGCAAAATCATCAGATTTGCTGATGCAAAATGGCCCAGAAAAGCTTATCTGGAAACAGAGAACTTCCACCAATTCTTGGGCTAGAGGCGATATATCCTGCGAGGGTTAAACTTGAGCCTTGCTGTTTTCTTTCTTTGCTTTTGGAAGAATTCTCTTTTGGGTACAAATCTCCCTTGCTTGGCCTCAGCCCAGAGGTTTATAAATTTGCTGTTTGAAAGTCTAATAAAGCAATTTCAGCCCTTTTTTTTTTTGGCGTTATCTAAAAGTGAAATAATTTTCCTGACTCAAAACACGCAGATGCTTTGCTGCTCATGTTGCTTAAACACGACCCAACCGTACAAAGCAGAACTTTCTAGCTGACTAACTCCTGAAGGCAATGCAAACCTTTTAATGACCTGAAAAACCCCACACAGCTAAAATAAAAGCACCGTAAGCAAAACATTTTTAAGCCCTGGGTTGGGTGTAGGCGAAGCAGTAACGTTTGGGCCAGAGCCCTCCATGGGCAGCCCCTCTGCTCCAGCTCAACTCCAGCAGGAGGAAGGAGCTGGGATCCTGCAGGGCTGCACAGCACCTCACAAAGGAGCCTTTCAGCTCCACAACCTAACTTTTTTGTTGGGTTTCTTTTTCGTTTTATTTGAGAGTTTTGGGGAGGCAAAGGGGAAGGAACACAAGCTTTTCCTTTCTTCCTCGATAAAACACAGCGGGGAAATTTCTTACCCACATTTGTGGTCCTTTGCAGAACCCTTACACGGGGATTTCCATGCCTGGATCTCAGCTTTCAGGGTAAGCAGAATGGGAACTTGTCCCTGTGAGGCAGCACATCCTGAAACAGAGCTGCCTCAGCCCTTCTGCAAATTGCTGCAGGAGTTGCCCCCTCAAATTCTCCAGCCACTGCTCAGCACCACAGGGAAGGCTCAATAAACTAAGAAAATGCCCTGTTTTATTATATAAACTCCCCTGCTCCTGAAGGCAGACAAGAAAAGAAATCAGCCTCAAGAACACGGGTCACCTCCAACGCAGCTTGTCTGCCACAGAGAGCTGGAGTGGAGGCAGGTGCAGCTATTAAAAAAATCCAGAAAATTTCTCAAAAAATGCTCATTGCAAAGAAAAATGTGATGTTGCCAGGGTGAAACCCTTCATGTGGAACTGAACAGCTCAGAGGATGAGAGGACATTAAGTTCTGCACAGGGCAAAACAAGGAGTGGATAAGGATGGATAGACTGCACGAGCAGAGAGGGTGACAGACCTTTCCCCTGCTGTAAGGCCCAGGTGGGCTCTGGACACAAAAAACAGCTCAGAAATAACCCAGGTCAAAGCAAGGACAACTAGAGGTCCCCAAACCTTGTGTTTTGTGTCACTGAGTGGGGACAGACGGGCTAGTGACACAGACTGTTTGTTCTGTCCCAAAGGTCCAAAGCAGATCAA
Source organism: Cisticola juncidis (assembly GCA_013400215.1). Classification (NCBI taxonomy): domain Eukaryota; kingdom Metazoa; phylum Chordata; class Aves; order Passeriformes; family Cisticolidae; genus Cisticola; species Cisticola juncidis. Next base: position 129,431 of record VXBR01007019.1, on the reverse strand, counting down.
CACCTTTCTCTGCTCTCCCCTGGCCTGAGCCTTTTCTGTCTCCTGCTCTGTCACCTGCAGCACCATCCCAGGGCTTGGCCAAGGCCCATTAGTGACACAGGAACCACAGACAAGCAGAGAGCAGAGGCCTGGGATGGGGCAAATCACAAACAGCAGCTACTGCTGCTGAATGGCCAAAAAACCTAAAGAGAAGAAAGGGGCCTCAGTTTGTTCTAGCTCCTCTGAGGCTGAGCTGCTCAGTCTCCCAGGATCAGTCCAGCTTTATGTGACTGATGGCTGGCACCCCTAAAATCCACTCTGCAAAGAGGGAATCTCTGCCATTGCACTCCGGCTCCTCCTTTGTCCAGCCAGAAAGGATTCAGGACTGGAGTTTCTGGCAGCAGAGAACTGCAGGGCTGGGCCAAGGAGCTCACATTGCAGTGCTTCGAGGAAGGAGCCCTGGCTGAGCTGGCTGCCACTGCCCTGGCACTGTATCTGAGACATGGACCAGAGATCACGGGGAGAACAGGAACGGGCAGGGTGACACCCTCAGTTCAGACCCCACCACGTTATCCCACATTTCTCACCCTGGGGAAGCCTCAGCCCCATCTTTTTTATGAAGCCTTGGGGCAATAAAAGCATTTTTCACAAAAATCCCCTTCTCTCCTTCTCTCCTGCAGTCTTCTGCCATCCCAGCACCATTCTTGGTCCAGTCCATGTACAACTTACACTGATAATACCACACAGAGCTTTTATCTGAAGAATTCTTCCTTCTTTTTTCCTACCTGTCCTTAACCTTTCACTGCAGGTTATTCCTCTGCAGCCAGGCACACTCTGCCCAGTGCCTCAGCTCAGTGGGAGAATGCCACTGCCAGAGCTGCATCACATCTGCAGTTTCATTTCTTGCTGAAGAGTGTAGAGAATAAGTAACTCATTTGTATTTTTATTGTCTGAAGACAATTTGAATGCACTTTAAATGTTACTACTACATGCATCCATTTACAGTAACATAAAAAACACTTTATAAGTATCATGGATATAAATTCTGCTTCTCCAGCACCGATGTGAGAATTAGTGATAAATTTCCACATTCAGAATTTTGAAAATATCCATCTTCTGCAACTACACGTGACAAAGACCTTGGAAACAAAAGGTAAAGTCATGTCTCCACTGAGCTCATGTCAAAACTATGGATATCAAATGTACAGGTCTATGTTGATGCACCCATATAATTTAATATATTGCTTAATTTCATTACCAAAATGTAAATAAATAAAAATTAATCAGATCACACACTAGGAGGTGACCTCATACCAACAGAGCTCCTAAAATTCCAGCCAAATTAAAGATCCCATAGTGCTTGGGGAAGAGAAGTAAAATAAAAGCAATCCTTGTCCCACATTTAAATACTACAATTATTATTGCAAAATTATTGCAGTGCTATGATGTAATGGTAAAACATATCCCTGTTATTTTAGGGATTTTTTTCTTAAGTTGCAGAGTGAAGCTACTTGAAGCTACATTTAAAGGACTTTAAGGAATTTTGTTGGTATTCAGAAAAGAAATACCAGCATAGAAAAACAATTCTGTGTATCCAAAGGTACAGAAGCAGCTCTGTGATATTAAACAGCACACAAGAAATATGTAACCATGCAGTTAAGGATGTTTTACAAGACTGTGACAAACTGAGCAGTTAAGGATGCAGGTTCACTTCTCAGCTGTGCATGTGCTGACTTTTGAGAGTTTGAGCATTTAAAACTTAATATTATCCTTCATTATTCCTGGATTCTCCACCACTGGTTAACCTGAGGAGCTGAAGCAGATGCTCCTGCCAGCCTGGCACAGTGACTGCAGCGCTCCCCTCAGGGGACAGGGAACAAACCCTGGGCAGGAACTGCTTTCCAGTCCCTGCTGTTCTGGGATTTCAGAGCTCCAAAGCCTGCAAACTACACTTTGATTGGATAAACCACTTCAAACTTTCACATTTCTGCAATTAAGCAACATTGGATTGTTCAGTCTTACAGAAAACTCAGATCAGACCACTCCTGACCAAGCATGAGACCTTTCATGCCCACAGTGCATTTGGGAAGTGACCCCAGCTGACAGCAGGGGCACAGGGCAGCTCAAGGAGCAGTTTGATTGAACAGAAAAATACAGCAGCCAAATGCTCAGATCTGATTTATATCCTGCCAGGCTGGCTTCTCAGGGATGCATGGAACTCCCAGCTGGGCAGGAGCGCAGAGCACCTCAGGGAGATGCCACCACACTGCTGGCACCAGGACATCCTCAAGGAGATGCCACCACACTGCTGGCACCAGGACATCCTCAGGGAGATGCCACCACACTGCTGGCACCAGGACATCCTCAAGGAAATGCCACCACACTGCTGGCACCAGGACATCCTCAAGGAGATGCCACCACACTGCTGGCACCAGGACACGTCAGGCAAAACTCTGTGATCTGAGCTGCCCCTGCACACAGTGATGCCCTCGAGAGCCCTGGGCAGTAAATACTGCCCCAAACACAGGAGCTGCTCCTGACCTGGGCAGAAATATTGCTGCAGGAAAGAGCCACAAAGCTGAGACAGCCCCAAAGTTTATCACTGGGCCCCTGTCCGTGGGACACCACAGAGAAGAATTACTGGTGACTAGGGAAGTAGCAGAGCAACCCTCAAGACCTTCCTGAAAAGAGACATAAAATCACAGAATATCCTGGAAAGGACCCTCCAGGATCATCCAGGTGTCCAACTCCTGTCCCTGCACAGACCCCACCAGCCCCAACCTGGGCATCCCTGGCAGCGCTGTCCAAAGGCTCCTGGAGCTGTGGCAGCCTCGGGGCTGTGCCCATTCCCTGGGGAGCCTGGGCAGTGCCAGCACCTCTGGGGGAAGAACCTTTCCCTGCTCTGCAGCCTGAGCCTGCCCTGAACCTGCGTTATCCCAGGATTCCCGAGATTCCAGCAGGACTGAGATACCTCTGTGTGCTCGCACATGGGTCTGGAAACAGTTGTAATACTTGTATTTCTTCCCACATATTCCACACTCATAAGACCCTGAAAAACAAGAGAGAGAAGCACACATCACCATGAGAGATCAGGAAAAACAGCCCCCTGCACACTGATCCATAAACTGCAGGCAGAGGGGTGCACTTTGCAGCAAAGTAATTTTTGGAAGGTTCATGGAGATTAATGCAGGAAATCACTATCCCAGACACTATTCCTTCTTTCAGCCTCTTTAATCTCTTTAAGATTCCTTGGCATATTACCCTGAACTTACATTTTCAGTGGATCTTTTTAACTTTGCTCACGTGAAAGGGCCACTCTCAAAATAGCCTGACTTATAATTTTATAATAATGACTAATGTTTCCTACGGACAAAAATAACCTTGAATTACTTTTCAATAAGTTCCTAGTAGCTGGGAAAAAATACTTTTCAACTCAAAAAAAGAAGGCAATATGTTATCTCAAGGCCAGGAGTTTTCAAAATTTCTCAAGAAATGCACAATGTACAAATTTCCCAAGAAACCCACAGAGATTTGGTAAATATCCACCCAGAGGAAACCAAACAGATACAAATAGAATTTTTGCCCTTTTTAAGGAAAAGCACATGACCACAGTAGTCCCTCTTCTCAATTTGTGTCTCTAATTCCAGAAAACACACATCTGCAAACAGTCATTTGAAATGAAACCAGAGGAACAGAGCTGGGAGAACCATTTGTAATGATGAAGTTATCCCATGAATTTAGACTCTTCTGTTATGGAACAGGCAGACAGAAATTTCCTTAGATTTGTTACTTGAGTTGATTCAATCTCTTTTTTTTTTTTTTTCCTATTTTGTTGCACAGGCTATAAATTCAATTTCCAGGCTCTTATTTGCAGAATGCACTGCATTTTTTAACTGTCCACCAGAGCTGTGGAACTGGCATCCCCTTGGTGCTCTTTGGGAAGGTGAAAGCATCACTTGACTGAAGAGGAGGTTGGAGAAAAAAGGGCTGAATTAATCTGACATGAATGCAGAATTTCAATTCCATGCATCTTTCCTTATACAACCTTGAAACAATATTTTCTTGACCATGCCAAACAGCAGAACTCAGGGAGGAGACACAAATGAGAACAAAAACATTGACACACATCCAGATAAACATTCCCAAACAGCATTTCACAGCAATACTCACCTGGACTTATTCAAAGTGAGCACTTGCCAGGAACAAACCCAGGGTGCTGTGTGAATACTCCATGCCCACAGTCCTCTTTCCCCTTTCCCATGTGTCATTCATAGAGCTTAGGAAGAAAACATCTCCCTTCAGAGTGTCAGAGCCCTGAAATCCCTGCCCATCACTAACAGCACCACTTGGGGCTGTCTCCTGAGCTAGGGAGGCTCCTTTGTCACTGATGCTGAACGGGGCCATTCGCCACAGTCTGATACACCAGAGTAGCCAGCTGAAAAAATGCACATGTTCTGATAGCACAGGCACTGGCTGTGTCTGATCTGCTCCAGAGCATTTCTGTTACCTCAGCTCACTGTATTTTATACAGATACACATCTGTGGGACAGTCACCACCTGTGTCACTGCCTGAGTGAAACCCAGGATATCAGCAGTGTTTGCAAGCCCTCATTCCCATGCTCAAAGGCTGATTATTTTCACCACCAACCTCCAAAATTCTTTTCTGAAAACTCTTGGAGCTGGAGCCCCAAAGCAGCAGATGGGAGCACTCACCATCCTCTGGGCCTGCAAACAGGAGCCCTGAGCACAGCTCAGGTTCAGCTGAACCAGCAGCCCGGTGGGACTGATGCCCACCCACATCCCAAAAGTGCTGGCTGCACACGGAGCACTGGGAAGAGCTGCAATGAGTCCAGAGTTAATCCCAGGGCTGGAGCCCCTCTGCCCTGCAGCCAGGCTGGAGAGCTCATCTGGAGAAAAGAAGGCTCCAGGAGACCTTGTCTTCCAGGGCCTAAAGGGGCTCCAGGACAGCTGGAAAGGGACTGAGGACAAGGGATGAAGGAACAGGACACAAGGAATGGCTTCCCACTGCCAGAAGCAGGAATAGATGGGATATTGGGCAGGAATTGTTCCCTGGGAGGGTGGGCAGGCCCTGGCACAGGGTGCCCAGAGCAGCTGTGGCTGCCCCTGGATCCCGGGCAGTGCCCAAGGCCAGGCTGGACAGGGCTGGAGCAGCCTGGGACAGTGGGAGGTGCCCATGGCAGGTCCCTGCCAGCCCAATGCATTCTTTGATTCTGTGAGTTGGTGCAAACAGGTCAGACACAGTGAGGGACTCTAGGCTGATTTTTTTCCCCAATTTTCAATGTATTTCCTACTTCCTCTGGAGACAACCAGGCACATAAATGCACTGGCTGTGCAGAAGCTCTCCAAGGTCCAGGTAACTGTGCAGTGCCTTCCTTCTGCACTGTGAAACTGAGCAGGGGCTGCAGCCCTCATGCAGGGGCCATGCTGGACACCAGGGCAGGAGCTGAGGCAGGACAGGGACCACATGTCCCAGGCCAGGGCTTTTGTGCAGTTGTCCTGAAGGTCCCAGGTCCCAAGCAGAACCCAGGGAAGGTTGGAGTCACTTTGAGGGGGACACCTGCACTCACCCTGTGCCCACGTGTGGTGGAGCAGTGCCCTAGGAGCACAGGGAGGTGGGGAGGGTGTGAGGGAGGAGTGTTACAGACCTGGGGCAGAGACACAACTCAGCAGCCACACCTGTGTGCTCAGCTCACCACACACCCTCATGTTAGAAAAGGAGGGGTGACTTGCCACAAAAAATGTGTTGTTAGAGTGGAGGAAAGGTGAAGGGGAGGAAAGACATCACTGTGTGTTAAGGCCTTGCAGAGAACATGCCCACGTGGCCTTGGACACCGGCAGCGAGGTCCTTGTCCCCTCAGGGTGTCATGCAGGTCCCAGCTGGTGGTAGCAGGAGGGGAGGTGGGGAAGGTTTGGGGTTAGTTGGTGCACTCAGTTGGGCCAGGCTTTTCCTGAGTCTGGCAGATGAAATCTGGGCAATGCAGCCATTGCTTCCAGAGCTTCCTCTGCTCCCTGAGCCCTGGTTAGACTTTCACACCCTCCATCACATACCGGACGTGTATCTCAATGCATGGTCAAAAATCCAGGTCCCTGAATATCGATTTCGTGTATATCCAACGGGAGAGCCACGTTCCACTGCTTTTCCATCTAAATTGTGCAAAAAGAAATCAGAAAAAAGCCCTTAAAGTGGATGCATTTCCAAGGAATAATGATGGCTGAAGCCTATTAAAAATTTCCAAGACCCATCTGTCCCTGTGGCTTCCTGGCAAGATGTCAGAGGTCTCACAGAATTTCTTAAGGCTTCTGCAGTGCTGTTTTACCTCACCAGGGAGAATCCAAAGTGCTCTTGAATTTCATATGCTGAGCAGCTCAGCAAGCGGAACACCAGCACCATGGCATGAACCCAATGTATGCATGGGAGATGGACAGAGAGGCTCAGAGCAGAAGGATTCTCTCTTCCCTCTGTCTCAGAAACATTTCTGATTTAATGCATTACTTGAAAAGTCCTCTCCAAAATGTTCCTTGTAAAGCACCAGATTGGGAGAGCAGATTGAAGCTTAAGGAGTCTTGTATCAAACTTCTCCTGATCAGCTCTTAGATAACTCAGTCCTCAAGGACACAAATACTGACCTGATACTATTACCAACTGGAGGAAATGATGACATCTGACAAATGAATCCCCCTCTTTCTCCCGAATTACAACCTTTGTTAAAGCCCTTTGCTTTTCCTCTCCTGTCCAGACAGCTCCACGGTGGGACTTGTGTGCCTCTCTGCCCTGACTTCCCTGCCCTGAGAAGTATCCATGGGCTGGGGCTCTTCAAGTGACCCTGGCCTGAGGTCAGCAAGGGAATCTTGCCAGAAGAAAGAAGAGAAGAACAGGAATTGTGGCACCTCTGAGCTGTGCAGGGCAGGATCCCCCACCCCAGGGCTGGGACACCCAGGATCCAGGTGGGTGCAGGGGGGAGCAGGGGATCTGCAGCAGCTGCAGCTGACAGGAGCCAGGTGAGAGCCAACTCTCCATTGGCTTCCTCTGCTTGGGATGCCAGAGGGGATCCCACAGAATTGAAAGACTTTTGTGGAAAAGCAGCTGAAAGGAAAATGGTCAAAACCCACACAAAGCTCTTTGGGAGGCTGTGGCCACTGTCCCCCAAACATCCCCCCCAGTACAGCCCCTTCCAGCCCCCACGGGGTGTGGGATGCCCCACTCGGATGAAGGCAGAGTCTGGAGTAGTCCAAAGTGCCAGGAGAGACAGGAGCTGGTGCAAGCAAACAGGAGCAAAAGACACAAGGCCTGGTTTGATGTAAACACTGGAAGGGAACAGCAGCAACTGAGCTGGGAATCCCTGTTATAAATTGCTGCAAGTAACAACTGAAAATATAAATAGAGCAGATGTGTGACTCAGAAAAGAGACGTAAATCTTGTAATGTGCAGTTCAGCTGTGTCCCAAGGCTGAGCCCTGCAGGGAAGCTGTCACTTGGAGCCACGTGTGCCCTGAGCCCTCAGCACCCTGCTCCTGGCTCAGACACAGCCCCTTTAACAGCTGTCCCCAGCACACCTGAGAGGAGGCAGGCTGGGGTCAGCAATGCCACACAGGAGAGAAGGGTTCATTCACTCCTGATCCACCACTTGAGCAGGAATTGCTATAAAAATAACCATTGTCAACACCTCCAGTCTCAGCTTTGCCAATGAGGGTGGATAAAATCCTACCAAAGCCTTGCCTGTCTGCACAGAGGAAGTGACTGAGATACAGGGATCCCAGATCCCGGGGCAAGGAAAGCTCCTGTTTGTGCTGGGGAGCAGCAGCAAAGACACAGAACCTTTGCTCTGGAGGCAGGAGGCACCAGCAGCACCAGCAGGTCACAATTCCAGACTGCTCCAGTGCAGCAGCTGGAATGGCCAGTGGGACAGCCCAAGCAGTGCAGCAGCTGGAATGGCCAGGGCAGCAGCTGGGATGGCAGTGCAGCAGTGGGATGGCAGTGCAGCAGCTGGAATGGCCAATGCAGCAGCTGGAATGGCCAGGGCAGCAGCTGGAATGGCCAATGCAGCAGCTGGAATGGCAGGGCAGCAGCTGGAATGGCCAGGGCAGCAGCTGGAATGGTAGTGGAGCAGCTGGAATGGCAGTGCAGCAGCTGGGATGGCAGTGCAGCAGCTGGAATGGCAGTGGAGCAGCTGGAATGGCCAGGGCAGCAGGGCACACAGGGCACACTCCTGGTGTGAGGTACCCTGGTGTGTCAGAGATGGGCACAGTGCCTGTGTGTGATTTCCATGGGGGGACAGAGGGCCCAGGTCAGAGCAAACACAAGGAACTGCTCTCTGGGCTGTGCACACAGAGCACAGGACCCAATGGCCAAACAGGAGTTATTCAAAGCCACCTCCCCAGAAATGAGGGTCATGTGAATGGCAGACAGGGACACTCCCAGGGCTCTGTTCACAAAGGAATTGACACCAACCCCCATCACCTCCAGACCAAACTGCCTTTAAAGAAGCCCAAGCCTTACATTGACCAGTACAATGTGTGTTTCACTGGAAAAGGCCCTTCCAGACAGAAGCTCTCCAGTTTATATGGCTTTTAGCCACACTTGTAACTGGTCAATGAATCTGTCCCTCTCCCCACAGTGTCCATACATTGTGAGTGTCCCCCTCACACCATTCTGTCCCCAATGCTCTCCATAGGGACAACACCAAATCACAGAACCATGAAATAGCCTGAGCTGAAGGAACCCACCAGGATCACCCAGCCCAGCCCCTGTCCCTGCACAGACCCCACCAGCCCCACCCTGGGCATCCCTGGCAGCGCTGTCCAAAGGCTCCTGGAGCTGTGGCAGCCTCGGGGCTGTGCCCATTCCCTGGGGAGCCTGGGCAGTGCCAGCACCTCTGGGGGAAGAACCTTTCCCTGCTCTGCAGCCTGAGCCTGCCCTGGCCCAGCTCCAGCTGTCCCCTGGCTCCTGTCCCTGTCCCAGAGAGCAGAGATGGGAGCTGCCCCTTGGCAGGAGCTGCAGCCCCCAGGTGAGGTCTCCCCTCAGTCTGCTCTGCTGCAGCTGGACAAACCCAGTGCCCCCAGCAGCTCCTCACTGGCTTCCTCTCCAGTCCACCCAAGAGCAAAAGCCCCATCCCCACTGCACTGCAACCATCCAAGCTCAGCTGGAAACCACCACTGCCAGAGGACACCACCTGCAGAGCAGCCAGGAGCTGTGGGAGAAGGGTCACACACCCAACCTGCAGATGCTTTCCCCAAGGTTGGTGGCTGTGGCTGGAGAAGCTCCCATTGCTGCCCATTAGGCACAGCTCCACCTCTCCCTCCCAGGGCACTGAGGATGCTTTACAGCTTTGCCCATGTAAAGCTTCAGAGGCACAAAAACTCTGAAAGTACACAGAGTGTTTCTTCCAAACTGTAAAATCTTTATGTTAGAAATAGTTACGGACTTCTCAGGTTTTCCCTAGACCTGCACAGACAGCACTGACCTCCCACCCTGCTGTTCTTAGTGGCTGTCCTGTGGTGGAAAGGAGGACAGGTTGCTTCTGCGACAATCACCAGCTAAAGACATCTCCTGGGTTTCTTTCCAGCAGTGTGGACAATGATCATCAAAACCTGGGAGAAAATCCAACATCAATTTCTCCTTTCTGTCCCCCTTCAGGACAAACTAACCCCAACTGCAATGCTGGGCAGCACAAATCAGCTTCCTCCTGAGTCCCTTAAAGGAAACCTGGTCCAACTGCTCTTCCTTTTCATTAGCAACTGCCTTTGGATCTCAGACACACTGCAGGGACCTGCTCCAGTCCAGGGACAACAGAGGCAGTGCAAGAGTGGTGCCTTGCCAGGTTCCCACAGGAAGCCAGCCCCTTTCCCTGGAGCAGGAGGAGAGGACAGTTTGATGTTCACAGAAAAAAGAAAAAGCTTCTTCTCATCACAGTGGGAGGTGGGGGGGGACAGGAACACCACAGGGCAGTCCAGAGTCAAAAGTATTCCCACAACTGATGAGTGATCAGGAAAACAAACAGCAACCTGTGAAACCTGCTCTTGAGCTCAGACTCAGTTACAGAAAGCATCCACATTCCTCGAGCAACTTTCCTCAGAACATCTCAGCTGTTTCTCAGGTTTTCCTTTCCAAGTTCCTCATCTGTGTCAAACACACCCCCAGCCCTGGGCTCACAGGTGCTGCAGGTGACTGATAGGCAAATCCCTGAACATGCCAAAAGAAGATAGGGAGCTTTTTCTTCCCCATCTTGGCTGAGCCTTTAGGGGCAACCAGATGCCAACAGACAGAGAAGGTCAATAATCCTGAGCCAGGACCCCAAGACTGATGTTCAACCTGGCTCTGGGCCCCCCAGCAGAGCTGAGTGTCCAGGCACAGCTCTCCAGAGGCCCATCCTGTCCCCACAGCCCCTCAGGGACGGTGTCTTGTCCTTACCCAGCGTCTGCTGGTTGCGCACGCCGCCGATGACCACGCAGATCTCCGCAGGCACGTCCCCCGGCCCGTCTTTGATGCTCTTCTTGGAATCTTTGGTGTCGTCCTGCCAGATCACCTCCTCGATGTAGTCATCTGGTACCTCTGTCTTCACTTTCACCTCAGTCATCATTCCAGCCTCTTCACTGGGGGAGGACTGAGACGTCATCGAGTCGGAGCCCTCGGCTTTCGGGCTCCGCGGGCTCCTCTTCGAACACTCCCTGAAGGGGGAAAGAGAGGAGAGAACGTGAATCTTCAGTGCCAAGTGCTTGTTTTGTCATCATCAGGACCTAATTCAAGGCACTCTAGTTTATACAGGTTATCTAAAAGAAGCATATTAATGTGTGTCTGCCATACATGATAAGTCATTAAAATTTAACCAGACAGAAGCGATCCAATGATTTGCTAGTGATGAAAATAACCAAAATCATCACAAACAACAGTGGTACTCATAAAGACACTGGAGCCCAAAGAAGAGCACAGAACTTGCCCCAGCTGCCAGCAGGCCACAGGCCCAGCCCCAGCAGTTCTGTCTGCAGGTATTTTGCCAACACTAGTCCATGCACACACAGTCATATTCCCATGTGGCACTTGAGGACAGGGGTCACTGGTGCACCTGGCACTGCTGAATTAAGTTTGACTTGATGATCTTCAAGATCTTCTCCAATCTAAACAATTCTACAATTTCCTGACATTTTAAATTTGGAGCTATCTCCACCCTCCATCCATCACATCCTCTCTTTTATCCCTTCCAGCAACCTGCCATCCCCTGGTATTCAGAGGCTTTACTGAACATTCACAGTGCTGAGCCAAGGGGATAACCTGGAGGATCAGGATATTTAGGGAGACTACCATGTTATGGACAGATACAACTATTGGGGATGACAGGGAAGGCCTAATGGAGGGGGAAAGACAGAGGGTGTCCATTATGCCCAGAAGCAGGTTAGGAAATAGCATGTGTTTTCATCTAGGAAAGAAAAGCTGGGAATTTGTGGGAGAAAACAATCTAAACAAATATTCAAAACCCTTTAAGAAAAGGAAACTGGACACCTCAAAGCTGTAAACCAACATCAACAGGTGCCATGGTGGCAAAAGGCAAGGAGGGTGTGAGCCCACCAGACGAGGGTGTGGGAATAAACCAGTGAAGCTCCTTTAGCACCGCTCTTTATGGACCCCCAATTTTACATACAGGTTATTAATACACTCCAACATGCAATACAAAGATAAAATAATTGCTGGTTCAGTTTGTGCAGAAATCAGAACTGAATATGTAATGCCTCAGACTACCCAGAAACAGAAACCACTGTGACATATTTAGAGTCATGTAACCCTGGGAACAGCCAAAGGTGCTTGAAAACATTTTAGGCAGAAGTAAAAAAACAAAATGAAAAATAGGCTGAACTTATGGATGATCATTAGGTCGTGCAACAGGGACAGAGAAAAAATCCCATTGCTTGGAATATCATAAAGTTCATCAGGACAAAGTATGAATTACAGCATTAGAGAACCAACACCTGCAGGGGGTTCTGACCCAGGTTATGGAGTTTGCAGAGGACCAGGATGGTGCAGTGGAGGTGAAAGTGTGGAGCTCCTGGGAGGACAGGGATGAGGGGAGCACAGGAACAGAGAACAACCCTCCAGTAATTACTGCCCAACCTCCCACATGGACATGGAGTCACTATTTCAAACTGGGTCAGGCACATCCTATTTCCAGAGGTTTTATTATTCACTCCTTCATTCTCATTATGGAATGAAACGTACAATTAACAGCCCCTAAACAGAGAGAATTAGCCTTGACCTCCCTTCTCACACATACTCTCCCCTGCCATGCTCCCAAAATCACACAGGGCTCTTACAAGTGAGAAAGATGGATTGAGACAGAGATGTGGCTGAGAACTGGACAGTGTTTATGGCAATATCACTGGGTGTGCCACAGGCATCAATCTCAGGCACCATGGCGTGGTCAGCACCCTGCCAAGGCAAAGGCAGAGAGAACAGAACACTCAGGGATCAGCAAAGAGTGAGACTGATTGCAGATCAATCAAAGCCAGAAGGTGTGAAATGCAAAACACTGATAGAGATAGGGTAGATAGGAGATCTTCTATCTACCCAACAACAGGGTAGACAGGAAATCTTCCCTTCCTCAGCGAGGACTGTGGAGGAAGATCAAAGCCAGCCAGGATTCCCAGTGGGAGGCTGGGAGGTGGGAGCAGGCAGGGAGAGCTCGGTTATCCAAGGCACAGCAACCTGGACCTGCCGGTCCTGGGCAGAGCACCAGGAAAATCCAGGCATGAGCCAGGGGATTTGGGATTAGAAGCAGATACCAGTGGCAGTGAGACTGAGGCTAGAGCCTTCTGTGGAGATTATAGAAGGGACAAGAATACAGTGACTTTCTGATGATGCCCAGCTTTGCATCGGTCCCATCTGAACACAAACCAAATCAGCAACAGGTCCTTGCTGCGAGGCAAAGCTGTTCTCCATGGGCATTGCTCCTGAATAGAGAGAGGCATTTCCACAGGACTCCTGGAATGCTTGATGTGGGACAGATTTATCCATGCTCCAGAATTAAACTTAACACCACTGTTGTTAGAATTATGGAGGGGTGGAGAGCAAAGACTGGGACACTCCACCCATGGATCCCTCTCTGTAGCTGGCTCTGCACAAGACCAGTGGCTGCAGCACACTCACACAAGTCCAGGAGTGTGGATGCACCCACGTGGTGCTGCAGCCACACAGAGCCATGCTCTGAGCTGAAGGGCTGACCAAATTTTCAGTTCAGGTGCCCAAGATGGAATGAGAAGGTCATTTTCTCCCTGTTTGAAGCTGTGGTAAAGCCACTCCTCTCGTGCTGCAGACACAGTGAGCAGCTTCAGGTTTCAGAGGTGGTCAGAAAAGCTGAAGACAGTTCCAAAATGCAGCACTGAAATGGTTCAAGACTGGGAAAAGGCACTTTATGACTCTGTGAGATCAAACTGCTCCAGTCTGTTTCTCATGCCAAAAAGAAGACTGGAAGATGATTTGATTGCAGCGTATCATCGTCTTCATGGGGAGAAAATGCTGGATTGCCCTAACTTGGCAGGGAAGAGTCGAGTGCAAGCTCATTGCTGGAAGCTGGAACCAGCTGAAATGAGGCATAAAGCATTAGCACACGTGGTGCTCCCCTGGAACAGCCGTTTTCCAAAGGATGTGCTCAGGGAGAACAGAACCCCCCGAGTTTTCAAACCCAGAGTTGTGTGTCTGGCTGGCCCAGGTCCCTGGGCTCAGTCCTGGCGTGCACTGGCCACACTTGGTGGCCTGGAGCTGAGGAATATATAAATTATTAGACCAGACCCATGGACCCTCAGAACCTTTGCCCTTCATGCATGCTGACTTTGTGGATCCAGCTCTGCCAAGAAAGGAACTTCCCAGCTGGAATGTCTGCCCCTGCAAATATTAACTGAAAGCACTTCATTGCCCCATATGTTCAAAATCTGAGCAGGTACCTGATGAGCAGAAGGACACAGCAATAATACTTCAGCAACTTTCTTTCATATGATTTTATGGCTCACATGCCCTGAAAGGAGCCTGCTGTTCCCCTCAAAAACAAATGAAACTATAAAAACAGCAGCACTGACACTCCTGGGAGCAGGGCTGAGCTCTTCAAAACTCACTCAGGGCCTTAGCTGGGCATGCACAATTTTGGAGAGGAGGAGGAGGCAGCAGAGGTGGAATCCAGCTCTCCCACCCAGGAGCAGCATCACTTTCTTGTGGTCCCTGGTGAAATCTAGTTTGTGCTCTGGTGGCTGGAGCAGAACCAGGACCAGTTCAGGCTTTTCTGAAGCTCAGTTGCTGAATGGGACATAAATGTTCCCAAGGGTGCAGGGGAGAGCTGGGCTCAGGGAATGACCCTCATGGGAAAGCAGAGTTTGAAGCCCCCTGGTTTGGCTGGGGAAAGAGTCCCAACATCCCAGAGCAAAACAGGAAGGGAAAGGAAGCTACTCACACTGGAAAGCTGCAGGTAGGATGGAAAAGGGGACATGCACAGCCCCAGCAGAACCAGTTTTCCTTGGAAGACAGGAGTCATCAGAGCCTCCACCATGTACAGCATCAATCCACATGCACTGACCCAGGAAAGCTTCCTTTGGTCCTTGGATCAGCCCTTGCAAACCCACGATGCTGCACTTGCTCAGTGTTGTGCTAAATTTTGCCTCCCCTGCTACTGAGCAGCACAAAGAACCTGCACTTTTAGATGAGGATAAAGCAGCAGGAGATCTGGAATGTTCTTGTTCTCCAGAAATTCCTCGATAGACACAGGGAGGGACAGGGATCATCCTGTTGGGGAGGGAAGACATCAGGCCTCAGCACTGCCATGGCCAGGCCTGGTTCTGCCACTCCTGTCCCATGGCAACTCTTGAGAGCTGAGGCACAGCTGCTGGAAAGGCTCAGAAAGAGGATGAGCAAGAACAGGAGTGAATTTTCAGTTCTGCTGTTCCCAAGGCTCCAAGCAGGTCTCACAAGTTTGGGTGAGGGCACAGAGAGAAAAGGAAGCTCTGGGATATCAGGGAGCTCAGTATCAGTCCTGGGGAGCACAAGGACTCCCCAGGCAGTGCCCAAGGCCCCCAGTGCCCACAGAGACCTGCCCCAGCTGCCAGATCCCTGCGGGCACAGCTGGGGCACTGCTGGGAACACACTGGGACCAGAGAAGGTCAGAGCCTCCACAGGGTGGAGACAGCAGCGCACAGGAGCCAAGGGAGAACCTGCCAGAGTCACCTCCCACCACCGGGTCCCCCAGCCACCCTCTCCTGGTGGCTCTGAGCTGGGTCCCCAGCCTCATGCCACCACCCTTCTGCATGAAACTCTCGGGGTCGTTGTTCCCTGAGATTCTCCTCGGGGTTTCTGTTCCCCGAGGCAGTGGGGTCTCCCCCAGGGTTGCTGTTCCCTGGGGATTTCCCTGGGGTTGCTGTTCCCCAAGGTAATCAGGTTTTCAGTCTTCTCTTTGCCCTGGGTGTTTCACACCGAAGCCAGAGCAGACAGGCTGAGTCCAGCAGTGTTATCAGAGTTGTTTATTCTTCATTATCTCAGTTCTGTCCCAGCTCTGCAGGGCATCCCCAGCAGAGCAGGGCACGCGGCAGGACTGGGGCGGATCAGAGATCCCCAAACCTTCAGTGCGGGATCTCCGACCCAACCACTGTCCAAGATGTATTTTTTATTTACAAAATTTTACCAATACCTACTACCTACACTAACATGTCGATTCTATTCTAAACCAATCTCTAAAGTCCAAGTCAGGAAAAGATGGGGGACGAGAGCAAGAACAAGGAGCACAGGGGCCACTCCCCAATTCCTCCAGCTTGTCCCTTCAGCCCCATGTGCTAAGAATCCTAATTTCTATATTTATATTCTATAACAGACTAACTACTATTTATTTTTAAATTCTTAGGATTTGTGATTCCTCTTACATGTGAGTATTCACTGCCATGGCAGGGATCAGAGGCAGTGTCCTCCTGGGCTCTGTGTGAGGCTCTGACCCCCCTGTCCGGTCTCCAAACCCTCCAGGGCTTCCAGAGGGATGTCCTGGACTCCGACAGAAACAATGCAGATTTCATGTTCAGTGTGGCCTTCAGGGGTCAGCTGCACCTCCCTCTGCAGGTCTGACCTGCATTTAAACATCCATGGGCTGGTGTTCCCTGGGAAGAGGATATTCCTGCTCTCCAAACACAGCATTGCTTGCACAGGACAAAAACTGCTCAGAGCCATCAGGCCACAGAGGAGCAGAGTGCACAGGCACAGCTGCCTTCAAGCCCACCTCCTTCCACAGGGGGATCCAACTTCTCCATGGCTTTGCCCTTTCCTGGGAAATACCAACCTCCTTCACCATTCCATGTCTTGTCTTTACTGAACTGTGGGCCTGGGCAGTCCAAGAGGCTCTTCCTTGCCATGGAGAGGAGGCAGAAGCCTTGGGATCACACAGTGCTCACTCTGTGCCTGGTTGCTCCTACAGGTGAGGTCCTGTTTCACTTCCAGAACAGACTCTGTGATTTCCAACATGAAAGAGGCAAACATTGCACTTGCATGTATCACTGCTCTCACTAAGTAGGCCACACAGCCAATTACTGTAATACCAGCTCTGCCATCTCACAATGCTCATTTCAACATTGCTGCCTGCTTTGATCATCAGGCTTTCATCTCCCGATGACGTTACGGCCACTTTCATGTCAGACACAAGTGTGTGAAAGCAGAAGAGATTTCAGAAGGCCTTAATGAAGCCTCAGCATGGGGAACTGGAAAAACAGGGGTGAAAGTGGGTTCCTGGGCCCATTTGGGTACAGCTGCCTTGGCCCTACACCTGTGGCAGCTCACGAAGCTTGGGCAGAGCTCGATGATGCAGCACAGCAAGGCCAGAACAGTGCTGGGGAAGCCTCACCAGCATCAGTGCAGGGAGCACCACGAGGGCAGTGCCAGGAGCTGCTCCCGAGGGAAGGACAGAAACGCCAGGCTGGGGGTGCTCACACCACCCACAGATCCAGCAGCCCCTCCCAGCTGATCCCCTGTGGCAGGAGAGGGGCAGAAGGGGGTGAAGGCTGCAGGCTGCAGTGTGGAGCTCTTCTGGTCTCTGCAGGGTCTCCCTGGCTGTGATGAGCAAACAGCAATGAGTGAAAGCAAACAGGGCCTGTCAGCTGCTGCAGCCACAAGAAACTCGAGTTTGCAGTTTGCTGTTTCTGATCTGGAGTAGCATCCTCATAAATAATGAAAGTGACTAAAAGCTACTTAAAAAACACACACTCCTCCCTTCTGAAAGAATGAGAAAAAAAAACCCCAATTATAAAAGGACATTTCTTCCAGCTAGGAATAATTTGTCATGTAATTCTCTGAAGACAGCAACAGAAACATGCATGCTCCGTGCTCCCTTTGAGTCATCTGTGATTGCATATGTACTCAGATGGCTTCTAATGAGGCTATTTTTACAGCACACATCCTGCTGAGTTTTTGAGGAGGGGCAGAGTGAGATCAGTGAAGTATCAGTCTTCAACATCAGCTCCTCAAAAGGAGAGGAAAAGGAAGCACATGTGGAGGAGGATGTACCACTGAACCAACACCTATGAACAGCTCTCCTGCCCCAGCAGTGAATGTGGAGCATCTTTTGGGGTTTTCTAAACAAAACTCAAGCTAGAAAACCCACAGATCATTATTGCCTTGATGATATATCAGTGATGGCCACAGGGCTCTGCCAAATCTGCTCTGGTGGAAGTGGTCCCTGCTCATGGCAGGGGGTGAAACAGAATGGCTCTTCAAGGTCTTCCCAACCCAAATCATTCTGTGATTCCAGGGTGACACCCCTTGGCAGAGGACAGGCTGTGCCCAGTTAGAGCAAAACTGAAACACATTTTGGGCACCCCTTGAAAGCTCTTCTGGTCTGCAGCACCAGAGGCTCAGTGAGGACTCACAAACACTCATGG
The DNA here is from genome assembly GCA_013400215.1 of Cisticola juncidis. Lineage (NCBI taxonomy): Eukaryota > Metazoa > Chordata > Aves > Passeriformes > Cisticolidae > Cisticola > Cisticola juncidis. The sequence goes on along the minus strand of VXBR01007019.1, from coordinate 111,552 downwards.
GGACCAAGCAATGGGCACCTCTGCAGAGGCCAACAGGACACCAGCACCACTGGGATGTCCCAACTTGTCTTCTGGAAACCAGTGTGCAGTTGGCTCATCCCAGGCTAAATCAAAAGGCCTCAGCTGTCAGAAAGCAAAAGAAGCAAAAAATGGGGGAGGCTGAAACTGGGCTCTACTTACAGATGTCTGCCATGGTTTTACAAGAACCAGAAGGTTCCTGTCATGACTGGAGCTATGGGAAGTGGAATAGACAGAACAGATGTAAATGAACTCTCATTTTACATGGAGATGATGAAAGCAGCAACAAGAAAAAGATGCATTAAGTTGAAAATCTGCTTGTCTGATGAATGAGCTGTGGTGGCCTTCCCACCTCTCCCAATGGCTCTCATCTGCTGGGGGGCAGCCCAGGGGGGACAGGCCCTGTGCCTTACACCAGGAGGAGCTGGAGAAGATCAGGAAGCAGAGGAACTGCCTGGTGTCCTTCACTGGGGATATCTCCTGTAGACATCACCAGACAAGGAGATTTCCAAGTGCAGGGTTAAAAAAGAGAAAAGCAGGAGCTGTTTTCCCAGTGTTACAATTGAGCTCTTGGCTCCTCGGCTCCAGCCCCAGCTTCAGATGTTCCCTCAGAAAAGCAAAGACACCAGCCCATGCTCCTGTGTCACAGTGTCCAGAGCTGCTCCTCTCCAAGGGACTCACCCCCCTCCCTGCCACAGATCCCAGAGCCTCTGCCAAAGCCCCTCTGCAGCCTTAGCCTGCATCCTTTGGGAGGATGTCCTGGTGCTGATGTGTGAAGGGCTGGAACAACCACCCCATTGGGTTCCTCCTCTAAGGGATTATTTTCTGGAACAGGCACTGTACTTCCAGTGTGGATTGCTGCCCCTGGTCATGGGGCATTTGCTGGAAAAGAGATTCTCTTACCGGGACTCTCCCCTCCACAGGAGAAACCCGCTTTGCTGTCTCTTGAATGAAGCAAACACATCCTTAGTGTACACTGTGCACACACTAAAATATCCCTCCTGATCCCTGACTCTTTCCATGTGGGAGCCTGTCCACATTCCAGAGCATGGATACCCAGGCAGGATACCCAAGTGTGCCACCAGCTTTCTGGGTGACACATGGGATGGCAGCACGTGCTGGTCCACATGACTGAAACCTTAATTTTCACTTGGTCACAAAGGGGTTCATGGTCATCCATGTTCCACCACGAGGTTTCAGTTCTCTTCACAATCTTCCACAATGCCACTGTGAATTCCCAAAGTGTGCATTTAACTCCTGAAAGGTTACAGGAAAAACCTGTTCTCTCCTGTCCTGATGTTATTTTAGGGGATGGGAACTCCCTCCTCCATCAGCAGTACAGGAGAGAAGGTTTACTGAAGAACAGAATAATAGGAAAAGCTGGTCAGAGCTTCTGGGCATTTTCCACACTCTTGTGAACCTCAGGATTCAAAGACTTCAAGGCCCAACCGAGGTTCCAAGTGCTCCTGCAGTCTCTGGTTTTGTCCATGGCCCAGGAGCTGCATCCTTGTGCTTGGCTGGGATTCCTCCCAGGCTGCTGGGTCCCCTCTGCAGCCACAGCCCTGAACCCACTGGTCCCTCCTACCCCACCCAGGATGGAGCTGCAGCTCCTGGAGGGGCTGAGGCCCTCGCTCTAAGTTGGACCTGGGGATATCAAACTAACTGGGCACAGAAGAAAATCCCTGAGCCTGGAGAAGCAGACCAAACCCTGTCCCATATCTGGGACAAATTTACATACTCTGCTTTCTCCCTCCAAAATAAACTGAAATCAGAACACGAGGCTGCATCCTTCTGCAGGCAGAAGTGTGACAGTAGCTGCCATTCAGGTTTTCCTGGAAGAAATTTGCTCAATAAATACCAGTATTATTAAGGAGTTCATAAATTTAAAGGACATGAAAATTTTGTAGAAGAGAGATGCCTCAGGGAAATTCACCCCCTGCCTCTGAGGGCAGCCAACTCTTGCAAACAGAGGTAATAGCTTTTAAAAACCCCAAAATACATAATGCAGCACTTGACAGTGTGTGTGGTGTCAGTGCTAAAATCTAGGGAAAACAAACAAACAAAGCAGAATACTTAATTTTTCCAGCTATCTGGGTCTAGTAAAACACACAACCTTTCCTGACAGCAAACTCTGCTTCAGGAAGTCCAAGAGGAATTTAATCGTGCGTTCATTCCTCAAGGGACACTCGGCAGCTCCGAATCCTTCAGAGAAGGTAAACTCCAGGACCAATCAGCCTGCCTCTCCTCTGGAAATTAAACATTAAAATACAAACTAGAACAATAGTCAAGAGCCACAAAGAATTCCTAAGGTATTAGCAAAACAAATTCCCTTCAGTCCTTATTAGGAATATCTTGAGGATGGTTTGAAGAGAAAAGTCTAACCAAATAAAAAAAGAAAAATTTGGCTTATCCAACAAAAAACAACCGCATGCTCTTTGCCAAAAGCAAAAGAATTCAGTCAGATAAAAAATGCGACACACAAATGATGCAGGTTAAAAACTGAATTTAAGATGATAATGGAATTGCTGCCAGCGTCTTTAAATTTTCAAGCGTGGAAATGTCAACAGAGACAAAGAAATTCAGGGAAAAACAAAGAGAATAGATTAAGGATTTATTTATATCAGTGAAAGAGCTCTGTGTTCCTTGACTAAGAAATGACTGAGAGGATAAGAACTGAAATGGCCACACGTCTCCAACACGCCACAAGGAGTGAGGGGGTGAGCCAAGGATTTCCTGGTAGCTCAGCTTTCCTGGAGGCTTTAGAGCCACATCTCCTTTATGGCTGCAGAAAGGGACATTTCTCCACCTCACACCATCCAAAGCTCTCCAGGACTTTGGCACTGGGCAAACTGGTGTGGTTTACACAGAAAATACTCCTGTCCCTCGGAGCTGGGATGTGTCTGGGTCCTGTCATCTCTGTGTACGTGGGCATTTGACCTTTTGGGTTTCAAGGAAACCTGCCCAGGTTCCCCACAGCTTCTGTGCTGGTTGTTGTACAGAACTGAGCTACCCACTGCTCTTAAACTGGCCAGAGGGCACTTCTGGGGGGTTTGTGCTGCTTGGTTGGTTTGACTCTTTTTGAAGATGGCTGGTGAGAGACCTGCAGCAGGCACGAAGGCTTATTAAATTCCTTGCCTAATTAATCAGAGTTTTCTCTTTTTCTGATGCAGGATGAGTCGGAAGCTTCTTGGCACTCTGGGACTGAAAATCCCATAGGTTGCCTCTTAAAGAAAGGGGAGACAATTCAAATAATTTTGCTTCCTAGAAATACCCTGCTTTGGGCTTGTCCTTCCACAGGGTGTAGAGCTCTCTCCCAAGCTTCAGAGGACCACAGCCTCAGAAATTGTCCTTCCCCAGTGCTGGGGACCCAGGAGAGGAGCCTGAAGAAGAGCTGGTGCCATCCCAAGGCACTCCCTTGGGTGACAGGAGGGGAGGACATGTCCACAAAGGATAGAGCAAGGAATGTGGGGAAGAGAGAGGAAGGTACCACAGGGAAGCTGGAGAAAGGTGAACTGAGAAGGAGCAAAGTGGGTGCAACCTTTTCTCAACAGTTTCTCCTCCCAGGGCTCCCCAGGGAGTGGTCTCAGCCCCTAAAGCTCCAGAAGTGCTTGGGCAGCCCTGCCAGGGATGCCCAGGGTGGGACTGTTGGGGTGTCTGTGCAGGGCCAGGGGCTGCACTCAGTGATCCTGGTGGATTTTCCAGCTCAGGGATTCTGTGATTCCATGGAAGTCACGTCTGTGGCACAGGCTGTGACACTCAGAGCCCTGAGGCACCACAGCTGGGTCTGGAGTACCTGGGCAAACCATGTCAGAGCTGGGAAACCTCCAGGCCCAGCCCAAGGCACCCCTGGGAACTCCTGCTCTGCTCCCCTGGGCCAGCAGCCAGAACCCTCCTGCTGGACCTGCACCTCCCTCAGCCCTCCTGGGAGCCAGCCCTGCCCTGCCACAGCTCCCAGCCCCAAAGGCCTGGATGTCCCTGCTGCAGGAGCAGCCTCTCCACAGCTACATCTGTGCTGGGAGCGGGCTGGGCTGTGACAGCCCCACTGCAGACGGGGCTGCGCTCCCAGCTGGCTCCGTTCCCTCCGCAAACAGATGCAGCTCCTAAAGCAGGGGCTGATTTATTCAGCAGGAGTCTCGCACATTAAGTGTAGTTAAGTCTGAAAACAAATCTAATGACTTTAAAATAAATAGCCAACAGAGGACTCGAAACTGAAATTCCTCCTTCCTCTGACACCCGCCATATAAACAATAATAATTATATAAAACCGTGTCTAACACATGACTACACAAGGCTCTGGTGACCAAGAAAAGCACACGCTGCTTGTCAGACATAATTGCACATTTGGTTTTTCAATTATTTCTTGTCAGGATCCAGAGCCCACCATCTGAACGCTGACATTAATTATTGGGAAGTTGTTAGAGCTCCAGTAGTCTAATGGAGACTCCCAGTGTTCACCCTGAGGCCCACAGCTCCCAGTGCTGCTCCCACAGCTCCCAGTGCTGCTCCCACAGGGCCCCTCTGTCCCACCAACTCTCTGGGACTGTCACACCCCAGACAGGGACAGCCAGCCTGGGCCACCATGTACAAAGGGGCTTCAGAAGTGTCAAGGAAGTCTCCAGTGGACATCAGCAAGGAACCAACTCCCTGCCATGTGCTCACCCACAGGATGGGCCAGACCATGTCCAGCAAAGACCTGGACCTGTTGGAGAGAGTCCAGAGGAGGCCATGGAGATGCTCCAGGGCTGCAACCAAGCTGGGAGAGCTGGGGGTGCTCACCTGGAGAAGGCTCCAGGGAGAGCTCAGAGCCCCTGCCAGGGCCTGAAGGGGCTCCAGGAGAGCTGGAGAGGGACTGGGGACAAGGGATGGAGGGACAGGACACAGGGAATGGCTTCCACTGTCAGAGGGCAGGGATGGATGGGAGATTGGGCAGGAATTGTTCCCTGGCAGGGTGGGCAGGCCCTGGCACAGGTGCCCAGAGCAGCTGTGGCTGCCCCTGGATCCCTGGCAGTGCCCAAAGCCAGGCTGGACAGGGCTTGGAGCAGCCTGGGACAGTGGGAGCTGTCCCTGCCATGGCAGGCGTGGCACTGGATGATCCCTAAGGTCCCTCGCAACCCAAGGCAGTGTGGGATTCTGTGAATCCAGCCCATGTCACCCCCGTCACCCTGTTCCAGCCGAGTCCCCTCCCAACTCTGGTGTCACACTCCCATCACATCGCTGCCCATCATGCAGGAAAACATCCTGCCTTTTATTGGCTTTTAATTTGCTGCTTTTTAATTTTGTTGACTGTCTCTTTTTTCCTTGCAAAAGGAAGAAAGAAGCCTCTGATCTACCTTTTCTGGAGTGTTCAAAAACATGCACAGCTTTGTCAGGTTGTCTCTTAGTTGTCATCTTTCCCAAGGCAAGCAGCCATCTCTCTTCTGGCTGCCTTCAGGAAAGGGGGATTTTTGTGCTCCTAAGATTTCTCTTCACCTTTTAAAATTTCCCATTACTGAGCACTCACAGGGGTGCAGCAGCCACAGAGGAGTCAATGGCAGAGGAGAATTGTGAGTGCCCTGTGCCACCAGAGCTGCCCACTGCACACCCTCACCCCTGCTCTTCCAAAGGCAGCAAGAGGCCCCTGGAGCTGGGAGTGGTGGGATCACAAACCCCTGGGCCTTCAGAGCTTTCAGTGTTTGCTTGAAACAGAATAAAATCAATTCACTGCAGTAAAAAAGGAAAAACATGATTGACCCAATACCACAGTCACCACCTTAGACCAAGCCTGCTACTGTGAAAAAAAATATTGCAGGAAGATAAAATCCAGGCAACTTTACTTTGATTATATTATACTATATTATACTATATTATATTATACCATATTATTTTTGCTTATATTTTTACTGATATAAATTAATTGTTAAAAGCTTCCTCAATAATTTGCAATTAGTGAGGGGTGAGGGTTTCAAGCAGCAATGACTTTGAGAAACATCCATTTTGTGTCTCTATCCACTGATGACCTCACAGATTCAGAGCCACATTTCCACCTTCAATCACTGACAGAGCTTTCCTGAAATACCACATTTTAATTCTGGTTTATGATTTTTAAATGGACTTGGTCATTCTCCTTTCTTTGGCCACATTTTGTTTAGTCAGGTAGATGATAAAGCAGGTTTTGTTTCTGATTTTCTACAAGGGAAAAAGCAATGACCACCAGCCTCCCACTCCTCTGGACGTCCTAAGGACCAGGGAACACTGAGGGAAGTTCTCCACCTCGCCAGGAGCTCCATCCCTGCCCTGGGAAGGACCTTGGCTCACTCCTGGGAGATGTTCAGCCCCAGTGGCACCCCAGGCAGGTGAGGTGACACCCCAAAGGTGACAGGCACACTCCAAGGGTCAGCCCCCACATGGGGAATGCACCTTCCCACCTGCTGTGGGAAACCCTCCAGTGAGAGCTGCAAACTGAGTTAAAGGTTGGAATAAAGAATCCAGGGGAAGAAAGTGATGCCTGGCTTCTCTCCCCCTGCTCCTCAGCCTGTGCTTTCTTTCCAACATTTCCTTCAGGCTAATCCCAGTGTCCTGTGGGCCACCACTGCTGGGCCACAGAGGAGCCACAGAATTTTCCCCTGTGACAGATGCCCAGTGCTCCCCTCTGCCCAGCTCAGGGGCACTCCACACATGTTCAATGCCAGGCAGTGCCAACTGGACAAAAACCTGCCAGGAATGAAGGGATTTTGTCTGGAAATGCCATTGGCAGAGCAGGGACCAGGCCTGGTGGGAGCATCAAAGGCAGCAGGCGCTGTGCAGATAGGGACAGCATCTGCACACAGCAGTCCCAGATCTCACCAGGATGTGCTTTACATGGCAGCACGAGTTTTATCTAAGGAATAAAACCTTTGCAGTGCTTTCAAGGCCCTGCAGGGGACAGGAGGCCACAGCCCAGGGCAGCCCCAGCTCAGCTGTCCCTCTGCAGAGCGGGAGCAGCAGAGACACCTCTCAGTGGGATCACAGCGGGCTGGGATGATGGGACACCTCTGTCCCCTCCTGAGGACAGAAGGGTCTGCACAGCCCAAGGTCTCCATCCAGGAGCCTCACCCTGGGGGCACTCAGGGGAACTCCCCACACCACCCACAGACCACCTCTGCTCCCAGTCCCCAAGGGCAGGATGAGGCCAGACTCCCACATCCATCCTTCCAGCATATCCAAATCTCTCTGACAGCTCCCAGCCATCCCTCCTGTGCAGCCCCCCTTGGCCACCCTGTCTCCAGGATGGGAGCACATCTGAGCAGAGCTGCCCCCACTCAGCACATCCCACCCAGCAGCCCAGCCCTACCTGCTGGAGGAGCTCCTCTGCCCGCTGCTGCTGCTCTCGTCGGCCTGGGAGATCAAACACAAAAAGCTGGTTAGGTTAGGTTAGGTTAGGTTAGGTTAGAAGGTTAGGTTAGGTTAGGTTAGGTTAGGTTAGGTTAGAAGGTTAGGTTAGGTTAGGTTAGGTTAGGTTAGGTTAGGTTCAGACAGACAAGGCTGCTCTGCTGCCCCTGCCTTGGCTGCACCCAAACCCCGGGGCTCTCCAGGCTCTGAGCCCAGCCCCACCACGGGGGCTCCTCCAAACCCATCCCTGCTGGTCACTCCCTGCCACACANAGGAAAAGATGGGGGACGAGAGCAAGAACAAGGAGCACAGGGGCCACTCCCCAATTCCTCCAGCTTGTCCCTTCACCCCCATATACTAAAAATCCTAATTTCTATATTTATATTCTATAACAGACTAACTACTATTTATTTTTAAATTCTTAGGGTTTGTGATTCCTCTTACATGTGAGTATTCACTGCCATGGCAGGGATCAGAGGCAGTGTCCTCCTGGGCTCTGTGTGAGGCTCTGACCCCCCTGTCCTGTCCCCAAACCCTCCAGGGTGGCCACAGGGATGTCCTGGACTCCACACCAAGTCTCAAGCAATGATCCCTTGGATACAAAACCACCCCATGGCCAGGGGGGAATCAGGAATGGCCAAAGTGGCCAAATGTCCATGCAGGAATGGCCCTGCTCTGGGCTGGAGGTGTAGCCCAAACTCCCCTCATTAGCCCCAAGCCCTAATTAGCCCCTCCAGGCCCTGGAGGGCTGAGCAGGGAGGGCCCAGGGTCTCCTCTCGCCTCCTTCCCAGCTCGCTGATGAGAGCCTTCCTTGGAAAGACAATATTATTCCAATCCCAGAAATTTTATTTCTGAATTTGTGCAAATACAAGTTAAAAGATATTAGCTGCATTTCACATTTTGTGCAAATGGCAGAAACAGGCAATTCATGTGCAGCAGGATGGGGGCCAGCCAACGATTTCGATAAAATAAACCCTTTTTTAATTTAAATGCTAATGTACTGAATTAAAATTTAATAACTGAGGAAATTGAAAAGCCGAGCAGGAATATTGGAAATAAATCCAAGCAGAAACAGCTGAAATTAAAAATTCTAGAGAGTGGGAGGATAGCAGCTAAGCTGTCTTATATGATTACATTTTTTTTTTTTTTTTTTTTAAGAACGAAGGGGGGAAGGAAAAAAATCCTATCTTTGGCTGGCTGTAGGGCAGTAAATCGAGAGTGCTGTGATTTATTGCTCAATTTTCCTGAGGGAAAAAGGCTTTCTTTCATGCTGAAATATTTCATAAATTTCAAGCCAGCATAAATTCTTAATTTAAAAGTTATGGAGGTCACATTTAGTGCACTGGTGCAATTCTGAAATCTTAAAGGAATAGCAACCAAAAAAATTGCAATTTGATTTTATTTTTTTTAATTCTTCATGTAAAATTTTCTTCAAAGGGATTGTCCAAGTTACACAAAGTAGAAACACAACCTGGCTTCCGAAGGGATATGAAATCCAGTGGAAATTAAGAGATAAAAATCTGACTCAATTACAAAAAAGTATTTTTTGATGATGATGATGATGATGATGACTATTATTATTGTGAGCCACTTGAGGAATTTCTGTTAAAAATTTCTTCTCTCCATTGCCTGGGAAAAGCCAGAAGGGAGGAGCTGACAATGTAATTGCTTCTGTTAGATCTCCAATCTTTTGTGAGCACTGATATGTTCATTTGTTATACAGCTGTTCAGCTACAGAAAGGATGTCAGAGCACCCATAATTCAAAGCAATCAATCAAAAATTAATGATTTGTCATGCTTACACAATGGAAAAAAAAGAAAAAAAAAGCTTTATGGGTTCCTGCAACTGGTAGATTGCTCCAACCTTCGGGGCATTTTCTAGAAGATTAGATCTGTGTGTACAAAGAAAGGGGGGAAAAAGGGAAAAAGGAGACTTAATATAGAGCCAGGGCAGAAACCTTCTGGGGTGCTGGGGGTTGCTGAGGCCCAAAATCCCCCAGAGATGGGAACCTCCCAATTCCTGTCTGTATAAAGAGCTTTGTGCACAACCCAAGAGCCACATCTTGGATCACAGGGACCTTGTGAGGCTCCTGCCGTGAGAATTCCAGGGGAATTCCTGCTGAATCATGGACCATGGAATATCCCGAGCTGGAAGGGTATCCTGACCCATGAGGATGAGGGAATCCAACCCCTGGCCCTGCACAGCCTCCCAAACAATCCCCAGTGCAGCGGAGTTTCCTTATTTTGAAAGAAAAAAATCAGAAAAAAGGGAACCACGACAGGTAAGGGCTCCCATCTCAATGGTTTAAACAAAGCCAGGGAGCTCCTGGATTTGACCCTTTAGACAAAAACACCAAGCTAAGCCTGAATGAGATCACATCAATACCTTAAGTAGCTTGATGCTGAAATAAATCCATGGAATTCCAGAATGGTTTAGGGTAGGAGGGACCTTAATGCCCCTCCAGTGCCACCCCTGCCATGGCAGGGACACCTCCCACTGTCCCAGGCTGCTCCCAGCCCTGTCCAGCCTGGCCTTGGGCACTGCCAGGGATCCAGGGGCAGCCACAGCCAGAGCCTGTGCCAGGGCCTGCCCACCCTGCCAGGGAACAATTCCTGCCCAATCTCCCATCCAGCCCTGCCCTCTGGCAGTGGGAGCCATTCCCTGTGTCCTGTCCCTCCATCCCTTGTCCCCAGTCCCTCTCCAGCTCTCCTGGAGCCCCTTTGGGCCCTGGCACGGGCTCTGAGCTCTCCCTGGAGCCTTCTCCAGGTGAGCACCCCCAGCTCTCCCAACCTGCTCATTCAAAAATAAAATCAATTTAACTAAAACATTCCATCTAAATTCTAAAAAGTGGCATTTGAGAACTGAAATACCATGAGGAAGGGGAAAGGTGAAAGGCTGGAAATCGCTGTTTAACCAGAATGGCCCAAATGGGTCAGAGCAGCTCCCAACAAAGTCACATCTTTGTGAAGAGGAACAGAAACCTCCTGCACCCCCATTTACCCAAATAATTATTTTGGTGATTTCCTAATTTCTAATTGAAAAAGAAGAGGAGCAGAATTTACTGATGAGCGGGGAGGTCGGATGTGGGGTGCTGGAACAGGCTGGAGAATGTCACACAATCTGTCCCATAAAATCATTTACAATTCAAAATGTTACCCTAAAGTTGCTTTTTCTACATATTGGGTGCATTTAGAATAGTTTTGTTTAACTAATGCTAATAAATATCCTTTAAAAGCAAATGCACACAAGCAGAATGTGGTTTCAGGCCATATGCTCCTCAAATCAAGTTGTAAGCAAAAAGTAAATCGTGATAAATAAGAAATGTATCAGTCAACATCTTCTAACAGGGTAACGTGTCAAAAAACAGGAGTTCCAGCAGATGTAGAACTGACCTGAGAAATCCATGTTTATCAAGAGGGCTACATGATACTGGAAAAAAACCCCAACATTTTAACAGTTACAGCAAAACAAAAAAATAACTAAAAGCAATAAAAATGTGAAATGAGATTTCAGATGATTTAAGCACGGGCTTTCTGGCTGATCTCTTAAATTATGATTAGAAACAATTATTCAAATCACTTGGATTTGCATCCATGCTGGGATCAGCTCCCATGGATGGGATGGGGGCACCAGGACACCCCAAAGCTCTGCCACAGCCCCCCAGGGAGAAAAGGGGTTAAATCCATGTATTTATTTATTTATTCAGTTGCAGCCCCCTCCTATGATTTGCCTCTGAACCTCATCCCAAAGAGAGAGGTCCCTAATTCTGCCTGGGGGTCGCAGGAGGAGCAGACCCTGCTCTCCAGAGGGAAAGGGGCAGAGTTATTTGTTTACCTGAGGGAAAAAAAAAATCGGAAAAAAACCCAAACCCCCACCCTGCTTTCCCCAAACACCTCCCCAGAGACAGCTGACTAATTTTTGTCCAAACACAAACCACACATTCAATTTTGGAAGGAGCCAGCAGCCCTCAGCTTGGAAAATTTCACCCCAAATAATTAAAATTTGGCAAAGGGAGAAGCAACTGAAAACAGGTCTAACACAGGAATGTGCCACAAAAATAACTGCAAAATAACTGCAGGCCTGCTACCTGTGCTGTCTGGGGTTATTAACTTCAGAGCCACAGAAAATGCAGGAAGTGCTTTTTTTTTTTTTTCCCTTTTTTCTTTTCTTTAAACAAAGGGCAAGACACTAGCAGTTTCCTATTTAATTTTTATTAAATAGGAGAGGGAAAAACAGCAGAGCAGCTCCACATCACACCAAAACATCTGCAGAGCACAAGGACCCATAAATGTGCCCGTGCCCCTTTTTATCCTGGATTTTTGCTTCCTCCTGCCAACACAGCAGATGCTGGGGAACCCCAAGCCCTGGGTTTCAGAGGAGGAAGCAACGCTGAGCCCGTGGGAGATCCAAGCAGAGCTCTCTCCACAGAACCATGGAATCCTTCACTGAGGTTGGAAAAGCCCTCTGAGATGGAGTGCAGCCATTCCCAGCACTGCCAAGGCCACCACTAACCCCTGTCCCCAAGTGCCACATCCACAGTGGAACATTGCCAGGGATGGTGATGCCACCACTGCCCTGGGCAGCTGTTCTTGTGCCTGAACACCCTTTTCATGAGGAAATTTTTCCTAATATCAAAGGATAATTTTTCCAAATATCAAATATTTTCCTACACCTTCCCTGGCACAATTTAAGGCGGTTTCCTCTTGTTCCCAGGGCCAGGGCATCCCCTGCATGAAGGACCAAGATCTCCACTGCCTTGGGCTGCTGTGGCTCATCCCCTCCTCATCCTTTGCCTTTGCCAATCCATCAGAGCAGCCTTCAAAAGGGATGAATTTTCCACTTGGGAACAAGACAGCTCCTGGGGCTGGAGGAATGCACTGCCTATTTCCTCAGCTGCAGCTTCCCCTCAAGAAACAACCATAATAATAATAATAATAATAAAAATATCTGCAAGGAGGAAATGGGAGCTCTCCCTGGGGTATCCGCTCGGTCCCACAGCTCAGCCAAGCCCTGGAGTGAGGGTTCCCCAACCCCCAAAATCCACTGTGGGGTCTGCATCCCACCCCCATCCTGGCCCTGGGGCAACACCCGAGGTGGGGATGCTGGTGGCAGCCTCAGTGTCAGAATTCCTTGGGAGCAGCCAGGGGAATCTCATCCTTGGACTGAGCTGCAGCCTTGCCCTGGGAAAAGCCAGCACTTGTTCCCTGTTCAGCAGGGAAAGCCCAGCAGTGATCAACATCTGAGAGTTCTGACCCCTCAGAGATCAGCCCATGGAGAATTTCCTGCTTGGGGACAGCAGAAGGCAAAGGCAGAGACCCCCATGGTGGGCACAGAGGGTCTGCTACCAGAGCCAGGGGACATCTGGGACAGGACAGTCCCAAACACCCAGAGACCATCCAAGTGACCAGGGACCACAGCTGGGCTCCAGCACAGCTCCAGGGACCATCCCTGTGTGACCAGGGACCACCTCTGTGTGACCAGGGACCCCCTCTGTGTGACCAGGGACCCCCTCTGTGTGACCAGGGACCCCCTCTGTGTGACCAGGGACCCCCTCTGTGTGACCAGGGACCCCCTCTGTGTGACCAGGGACCCCCTCTGTGTGACCAGGGACCACAGCTGGGCTCCAGCACAGCTCCAGGGACCACCCCTGTGTGACAAGGGACCACCTCTGTGTGACCAGGGACCATCCCTGTGTGACCAGGGACCATCCCTGTGTGACCAGGGACCACAGCTGGGCTCCAGCACAGCTCCAGGGACCACCCCTGTGTGACAAGGGACCACCTCTGTGTGACCAGGGACCACCTCTGTGTGACCAGGGACCACCCCTGTGTGACCAGGGACCATCCCTGTGTGACCAGGGACCACAGCTGGGCTCCAGCACAGCTCCAGGGACCATCCCTGTGTGACCAGGGACCACCCCTGTGTGACCAGGGACCACAGCTGGGCTCCAGCACAGCTCCAGGAAGGTCTCCAGTGCCAGAGGAAGGTGTCCATTTCTCCTGGCCATGCTCAGCACTTAGGCCAAGCTTTAGGAAGAGGTGCTTTTATGTTGAGATTTCCAGCCAAGTTCACCCATGGAAAGGCACCAAGGTGACTGTGACCTACAGGGACATGACCTGTCCCCAGCACCCCTGTGGTGACAGACAGAGCATCCCAGTGCTGGGGACATCCAGCATCCCTGGATGCCTGGGGACACGGGGAGCCCAGCATTCCCCGTGGTGCCTCTGACATTCCATGTCTGAGGAGTGTCTGAGCAGAGCAGAATCCAGGAGGGCACTGAGCATCCACCTCCCCCCTGGGAGCAGCTCTACCACAGGCAAAGAAACGGCTGCTGGAGATGGTGGCTGAGCCTGAAACAAATCAGAGCAGCTCCTGGATGGGAACACAGCGTCCCCCCAGCTTGGCCAGGGCCCTGGCACTTGCTCTCCCTGTGGATGGCCACCCCCCTGAGGAAGACACGTGTCCAGGGGGACGTGAAGCCAGGGGACACCACAGAGTGATGGCACTGAAGGATCAGCCCTTGGGCAGGGCCAGTCCAAGTTCTGATCCTGGGCTCCAGCCCCTGTCCAGCCACCCCAGGGGAAGGCAGGGCTGGCCCCCAGTCCCACCCAGGGCTGTGGAGCCTCCTGCTCCACTGCCAGCCCTGTTTTAATTATCCCTGGGGATCATTAACAGCTGCCAATGTTCCTCTCCGCCCCCCTTCCCACAGTTCCCACACGCTGGGAAGCCACAAGGTGCCCCCAGTTACTAATTAATAACAAACGCTAATGACAGAGCCAGGGAGGGGTGGATCTGCCCAGCACAAGGGTCAGCTGTGAGCAAGGGTCCCACTGGAGAGGCCAAGATGGGAATGATCCCCTCTGCTCTGCCTGTGACATTTTAGCCCAGGGGCCCTCACTCTGCTGATTTCCATTCTCTTTGTATTGGCAGGAGAACTATTTTCCTTTTAAATTTTTCTTCATTTTGATTTTTTTTTGGGGAGGGGGGAATTTTTTTTATTTGTATTTCTTTTACTTTGTTTTTTGTTTGGTTTGTTTTGTTTGGTCTTGCAAACTGAGTTCCCTCAGGGTTCTCCTCAGATTCTGGTCTGGGACAGAACAAGTTGCACCATGGAGATTAAAACTATAGATAGGTAAACAATACTAATAAAACACCACAATTAAATTCTAGAAATTCTTCCATTCAGTTTCACTGGATTTACTTCTTCTCTAGTGCTTATTATCTTCCCATTTTATAACCTTCATTTACTACCCTGTGTGTGCTGCCTGCATCCACCTCATTTCTGAGCCGCCTCTGTAACTCAGAATTAAAAGTTCTTCTGAAGAGTTTTAAACAGAGAAAGTCGAATTTCTGCTGGAAAAGGCACACATGGGGCTGAAACCTGGGGGGAAGCACCAAGATCAGCGAGGCAGGGAAGAATCCCAGCATGATGGCCCCGGCCTGGGCGGGTGCTGAGCCCAGGAAAGGCACAGTCCTGCCCTGGGGACCCAGGTATCCCTGTCACCCATTCCCAGCTCCCACACCCCAGGTAGTCTCAGAAAGACTGAAGGGCTGTGAGCAGTTGCCTCTGAGTCAAGGGAATATTCATATGAGTAATTTTATGAACTTGCTGAAAGTACTGGCAGAATTTGTGCTTTGAATTTCAATTTTTCTCCCCTGGCAGCCCAGGGAGATTCAAGCAGCGCATGCCAGCAGAAGTAACCAAAGAAAGGGAACATTAAATAAATTTTAACCTAAAGTACAAATGTTCAAACCGGTATTAAAAAGCCTCAACCTTGTGTACTTTTGCTTTTCCCTGAAACAGTCATGAAATTAAAATTATGAATAAATCAATGCAGCAAATTGGTCTGGATTTAAAGAGTTACTCCTTGATTATAAGCAACCAAAAAGTAATCAAAATATTTTTTCCATCTCCTGTTGCTTGGTGCTCTCCTTACTCTATTCTTTATGAGAAAAATAATCAAATTGAGGGTGAAGAGGAGAAAAGGCATTACTGATTACTCTGAACTCTCATATTATAAAAGCTGGAAAATAAGAGTGACCGGGCAAAACAACAGAATTATGTGCATCGAGCAGTTGTTTACAGATGGTATGAGTTTCCCAGCAAAAGAAACAGCTGGAAATATTTTTAAAGAATAAATGTATATGGAATGAAACCTTGGGGGGGAGGAAGGTATTGTTATTTTTTACTTGGGGGGAGAAAAAAGGGGCGAAGGAGCCATGTGATAGCATTTCAGAAATCCACCCGTTTTTCCAGGCTTCCAATTTCACAGGAAACTCTCAGGAAATCAATTTTTTAAAAAATACCATTACAGGCATTTTTCCAAGTTGATAAAACAAACATATCTAACAGGCTACAAATGTACACAGGGAAAAAAAAAGAAAATAGGACTTATTTATCCAGGGAATCCCAGTCTTGTTGAACACATTTTGTTGGAGTTCAGCACCTCCAGCCTCCACTGCACACAGGGACTGCCAGGAACCTTCCCCTGCACAGCTCCAGGCTGAAGGGAGGGGTGGGACTGACCTGGAGTTGGGTTTGGGGGAGCCACATCCCAAGCACAGTGAGCTGCAAGCACAGGCACAGGCTCTGCTGTCCTGGGCTCACCCCAGCAAGGTGGCCAAGGCAGGGATTTGAGGGATTCTCCTCTTTCATTCCACCTTGTGAGACCCCTCCTGGAGCTGTGTCCCTGTCCTGGGGTCCCTGCCACAGGAAACTCCTGAACCTGCTGGAGAGAGCCGCAGGAGGCCACGGGGATGCTCCAGGGCTGGGGAACCTCTGGAGCCAGGCTGGGAGAGCTGGGGGTGCTCACCTGGAGAAGGCTCCAGGGAGAGCTCAGAGCCCCTGCCAGGGCCTGAAGGGGCTCCAGGAGAGCTGGAGAGGGACTGGGGACAAGGGATGGAGGGACAGGACATAGGGAATGGCTCCCACTGCCAGAGGGCAGGGCTGGATGGGAGATTGGGCAGGAATTGTTCCCTGGCAGGGTGGGCAGGCCCTGGCACAGGTGCCCAGAGCAGCTGTGGAAGGTGTCCCTGCAGGAGGCTGGGAGGAGATGATCCCTGAGGTCCCTCCCAATCCACTCTGGGATTCCACTGCTCTCTCACCACAGCTCAGCTGGTGGGAGCAGCCCCAGGAGCTCCCCTGTCCTGCACAGACAGCTCCACCTGCCCAGGCCGAGTGTGCAGCCCCCGGGCAGGGCTGGCACGGGCAGGGCAGGGAAGGGCTGGCCTGGAGCTGAGGGGGCTCTGCCCGAGGTGCAGCCCAGCCAGGAGAGCCCTGAGATCTTACAGGGGTGGGCAAGCCCAGCACACCCGCAAGGAGGGTACAACCAGAGCAGCCATGCCCTCAGCAGCTGGCACACGTGGGAGCAGGACAAGTCCTGACAGCAGCACAGCCCAGCAGAGCCGGGCCCAGCAGAGCCGGGCCCAGCAGAGCCAGGCCCAGAAGAGCCAGCACAGCATAGCCGGGCCCATCTGGACCCTGAGCTCCTGTAGAGGCTCCAGTCCCGCTCCCTGAGCCTTACAAAGGATCCTGAGGAAAAGCCAGCCAAGCCTGGACGGGGAGGAAAATCCAGGGGCACTGCCCCTCTGCCAAAGGAAGAGCAGAGTGCTGTTGGTACTTCCACCAGACCTCATGGAGGGATCCCTGGGAACCTAACCCTAACCCTAACCCATAACCCTAACCCGAACCCCTAACCCTAACCCTAACCCATAACCCTAACCCATAACCCTAACCATAACCCATACCCTAACCCATAACCATAACCCTAACCCTAACCCATAACCCTAACCATAACCCTAACCCTAACCATAACCCTAACCCATAACCATAACCATAAAGCCCCAGCACACAAGGAAAGCCTAAAGCAGCCCCAGCAGGAGCCCAGCTCACAGGGCAGGCTCTGGTGGGAGCCCCGGCCCAGCGTGGGGAGCTCAGAGCCACAAGGAGCTCGGGGGAAGCAGCGCTTGGGAGAAGCTTGGATAAGGCTGAGACTGCACTTCAGCCCTGCAGAGCCTGGAGTGTCCCCAGGGAGCTGCTCCTGCTCACAGCTCTGACACTTGGGTGTCACTGGGATCACGGCACCCCTGGCACCACTGAGCACTGCGGGGTTGGGTTATCTCTTCTTTTTCTTAAATTCTTAAATTTTGAGGAACGCTTTGAGTCCCTCTGTAGCAAACAGCACTGCAGAGATGCAAATGTTCAGCTTCAATCTGAGATAAGCAATGAAAATCTGAACACTTGAAAAATACAACTCTAGGCAGAAAATTTGATCTAGAATAGAAAAAAATTGCATAATTTGATAAGTATTGCAGTGAGATGGTGTTAGGAACAGCAAAGATCCAAGGATACCCTCCAAGGCTGCCACGCAAGACCTCCTCCCAGTGCTCATGGGAAAGGCTATGCATTTGCAAAATATAAAAAATATATATTTTTCCTTGCAAAATAGAAATTTTATCTTAATTTAAAAACAATCCCATGTAGCATTTATAGATAGGCTGTGAGGTTGAAACTAAAACATTCTCCATTGGGTGGGTAACTGTGACTTCACCTTCTCTCCCCATTTTGTATGATTGGTTTGTTTAAATAACATGCAATGGTGGTAATTTTACTTTGGAAAAGGAAAAAATAGTCAAACCACATCGGCCTAAAAGTAAGAAAGGGGGCAGGCATACAAAGCTGGGTAATTTCTTCAAACTTAAGAAAGAGCAGTAATTACAGGGGGGAATTCAGAAAGAGCTTAGTCTGCCTGGCTCCCTCAAAAACCAAAAAAAAAAAAGAAAAAAGCAAGGAAAAAATAGTAAAAAGGGAAAAAAGAGAAGGAAGGGAGGAACTGAAGCTGGAGAAAAAGCAGGCCAAAAGTAGAATTCTTAGAAATTCTGCTTGCAAAATAACTCCCATTAGCCAACCACAAATCCTGTAAATATCACCAGATCAACTTCCTGAGCAGATCTAAATCAACAAATAAACAAACAAACCTCCAAGATTTAAAAAAAGTTGGGAAAAAAAAAAGGAAATCTAAATAAAAACTACCAAAAACCCCAGTAAGGCCAAGCTGGTGTCCCCAGGGGAGGGTGGCTTTGCTGGCTTCCCAAGAACGATGGTGGTTTGGAAAGTAAAGAGGGAAAACAACATTTCCTGGTCCATTTGAGCTGTGAAAGCTGCAGCATCATCTCCCCCTGCCCAGACATCCCAAACCCTGCCCCTGGGAGCCTCAGCCCTCCCCAGAGCCCCCACCCAGGCAAGAGCAGGGACCCTCCACCTGCACCTCCTCACTCTCAAATCTCCACCTCTGAGCAATGTCTGGGCTAAGGAAAGGGTTTTTTCAAGCAGTTTGTGGGGGATAAACATCAATGGGACCAAGCAGGGTGACCTTCCACTCCCCATTATTCCTGGAGCTGAAAAAATGAGGGCACAGAGCTGCTGGGAAATTATTTCCAGCCCAAAGTGGAGCTAGAGTGAGATCACGGCATGGATTGGTATAATTTCTGCTGCACCATTCACACAGCAGAGTATGATACTCATTTTCAAAAACTGGAAGTGACACAGTCCCTGACATTTAAAATTTTCTGATTCATACAGGCAAAATACATCCTATTTTTTAAAGTAAGAATTGTAAGATGTGTTCAAAATCTAAATGAAGTGCAAGCCTCATGTTCTGTTTGACTCGAGCCTATGAAACCCAAAAAGATATTCCTTATTTCCTGGGCAACAAAAAAATCCAAATCAATCTATTTTTCTTCTGGCTCAGTCTGAAAAGAAATTTTTCATTTCTTCAGAGCTTCAGGAAAACCAAGAATATCAATTATTTGCACAGCCCAGCAGAGTGGACAGATTTGTCTTGGAAAACCTCCAATGTGATGCAAAAAAGGTACAAGGGATCCTACAGGATCCCTTTTGGGGTTGAATTTTACAGGAGCACCATGAGTCCTCTGCCCATCTGTGGGCCAGCAGCTGCTGCAAACACTGAGGAAGAAAAGCCAGAGAGTACAATTGGCTCCCCAGAATTCTGGTGCAGCCCAGGGTCATGTCAAAGGATGAGAGAAATCCCCAAGCTCAGCATTAATGCTCAATTCCCAAATGGAATCTGAGTTAGGCAGCACAGGCTGGGGCTGCCAGAGCTGGACAGGGCTGGATGGGTTTCCAGGCTGGGAAAGGAGCAGTGAACCCACGGATCTGTGACCCTTTGGATGAACAAATATCAGGCCAAGGGCTGTTCCCTACTCCACAGAGCCTCTGGACCAGCCTGCCCCAGTGCCCTGGAGCAGCACCTGCAGCAGATGCTGGGCTGGCAAAAGATCAGTGTGTGCCAATTCCACAGCTCTTCCTAGAAAAGAAAATCTGATGCTCACCCACACTTTGTTACAATTTGGGTGCTTTATTTTCTACCCAGCTCATGGATAACCTCAGCAACCACGGATATTTTCTAGAGGAATGTTTGTACCCAAAGAACGAGGTGTATCACCCATTTTGGGACTGGCTGAGAGCACAGCATCTCCATGGAATTACTCAAACATCTGAGAGGTTCACTCAAGAATTGTTTAGTGCACTTAACACTCCAAGTGTGGGATTCAATGTATGGGAAGCTGTGACAGTTCAAAGCATCTGTATAAAATAGGGGAATACTGGGGACTGTTCTCCATTCTGCAAATTCCATCCTGGGTGAAGGACCTCTACTTTGATGCCCTTTGCCTCCCCACAGTCCTGAACACAAAGGAGGGCACAAGATATTCCTGAGTTTAGGGGAAAGCCTGGAGGGAGCCTGGAGCAGAGGCCCAGGGGAGAGCTGCACCATTGCAAACCCTCCAAAGCATCTGCTTTTGTTGAAGTGACAGCTGCACTGGGGCATCTCCAGCTCCTCACAAATGACATTCATCACCTCACCCACTGTGACACATCCCTGGGGGGTCAGGGAACCAAAACAGCATTTACAGCTGCTCTGAGATCCTGGCAAAGCACCACAGGACTTTGGTGGAGAGGGAAGAAGCAGGAAACCATAACCAGGCTCAGAGGGTTGCACAGGTCAGATGGCTCCATCTTTGGGCACAGGCTCAAAGCAGTGTCCCATGCACAAGCTTTACCCTGACAGGACACACTGAACACTGCCAGGACCATGACTGAGCTGGGAGTGGGGATAACTCAGAGTGTGACACTGGAAACAGTCCCTGCTCTCCCATCGTGAGGCAGTGCTGGCTCCACAGCTGGACTCAAAGATCTCAGGGGGCTTTTCCAACCAAAAAGATTCCATGATTCTATGGTGATTAGCAGGCATACAATAGATACTGTTTAAACAAGAACAACATCCATCCATCCATCCATCCATCCATCCATCACCCATCCATCCATCCATCCATCCATCCCTCCATCCATCCATCATCCATCCATCCATCCCTCCCTCCTTCCATCCATCCATCCATCCATCCATTCCTCCATCCATCCATCCATCCATTCCTCCATCCATCCATCCATCCATCAATCCCTCCATCCATCCCTCCATCCATCCATCCATCCATCATCCATCCATCAATCCCTCCATCCATCCCTCCATCCATCCCTCCATCCATCCATCTCCTTCACTTCCTTATCTGGCATTCATTCTACAGACAAAAGGCCAATGGCCAGTGAATCACACGGGATTCTCTGCCAACTGAACCCCTCAGAGCCCATTCCCTGAGAGGAGCCATGACCAGGCTGGTGTCCCTCAGCAGACCTGGATGAGCTGTCACAGGAGACAGGAGCAGCCCTGAGCTCCTGTCCCAGGAGCCCAAACACAGGCCAGGCTGCTTGGAGGCTCCTCCCAGCGAGGGAGCAAAGGCAGGGAGGGTGAACACAGCCCAGAAGCCAAACAGGTCCTGGACTGACCCCCCTGCCTGGGCAGCAGGGGAGGGAATTCTGTCCCTCTGCCCTGCTCAGGTGAGACCCCACCTGCAGAGCTGCCCCAGCCCTGGGCCCAGGACAAGGGAGGACTGGAGCTGCTGGAGAGAGTCCAGAGAGACGCTCCAAGAGCTGGAGTCCCTCTGCTCTGGAGCCAGGCTGGGGGAGCTGGGAAGAGAAGGCTCTGGGGAGACTTTATTATGGCTTTTTAATACTTCACGGGGGTTTATAAGGAAAAATGGGGACAGAGTTTTTAGCAAGGCCATAGTGATAGGACAAGAGGAGATGGTTTTAAATGAAGAGTGGAGATTTAGATTAGGTATAAGGAAGATGTTTTTTACAATGAGGGTGGTAAAACACTGGCACAGAGTGCCCAGAGAAGCTGTGGCTGCCCCTGGATCCATAGAAGTCTCCCAGGCCAAGTTGGATGGGACTTGGAGCAGCCTGGGATAGTGGAAGGTGACTCTGCTCAGTGCAGGGGAGCTGGAACAAAATGGGCTTTAAAGGTCCCNATTCTTATTCTTATTCTTATTCTTATTCTTATTCTTATTCTTATTCTTATTCTTATTCTTATTCTTATTCTTATTCTTATTCTTATTCTTATTCTTATTCTTATTCTTATTCTTATTCTTATTCTTATTCTTATTCTTATTCTTATTCTTATTCTTATTCTTATTCTTATTCTTATTCTTATTCTTATTCTTATTCTTATTCTTATTCTTATTCTTATTCTTATTCTTATTCTTATTCTTATTCTTATTCTTATTCTTATTCTTATTCTTATTCTTATTCTTATTCTTATTCTTATTCTTATTCTTATTCTTATTCTTATTCTTATTCTTATTCTTATTCTTATTCTTATTCTTATTCTTATTCTTATTCTTATTCTTATTCTTATTCTTATTCTTATTCTTATTCTTATTCTTATTCTTATTCTTATTCTTATTCTTATTCTTATTCTTATTCTTATTCTGTCCTACAAAGGACCTTGGTTCTTTGGGCCTGTGCTGCAGCCTCAGCCTTTCACCAGTTAAGCTAAAAAGGCTCCAGCCATGTGCTTGGCTACCCCAGCAAGATGCCAAAGCAGCTCCTTGGCTCCAAGCTCTGAGGGGCTTCACAAAACTTTGTGCCTTGCAGACAGATTTTTGTGGATGTTGTGTGCTCTGCACAAAACCACAGCAGTTTCCCTGCTCCACAGCAGTTTCCCTGCTCCACAGCAGTTTCCCAGCCCCACAGCAGTTATCCAGCTCCACAGCAGTTATCCAGCCCCACAGCAGTTTCCCAGCCCCACAGCAGTTATCCAGCTCCACAGCAGTTTCCCAGCCCCACAGCAGTTTCCCTGCTCCACAGCAGTTTCCCAGCCCCACAGCAGTTATCCAGCTCCACAGCAGTTTCCCAGCCCCACAGCAGTTTCCCAGCTCCCCAGCAGTTTCCCTGCTTGCTGCCTTGGGCATGGGCACCCCAGGGCTGTGCCTGTGCCTCCCAGCCTTGGCACAGCCCCGCTGCAATAATTCCCCATCCCTGTTTTTCTGCCGGCGCGCGGCCCTGCGCAGCCTCACCGTTGGTCTCTGGTGAGTAATTGCAGAGGCAATAAAACAGAGAAAACCCTATCGGGCCACAGCTACGCAGCCACTGTGTTGCAACATGAGTTGGAAACACTCTGGAGTCTCCTGGGATGCTCCAAAATTTGCAGGGCTCAGAGAAAGGACATTCAGAAGGTAAAACCCCACAGTGCCCGTGAGGCTCTTAAATGTGACCTCCAGGCTTCCCTGCAGCCTCTAATGGGCCAACTCTGCACTCTGCACAAATTATCGTGAGTATCAAAAATATCTTTACAACAGAGCTTTTATTTCCGTGTATTTGAAGCTGCTTTCCCCTTTTGTTTCTTCTTTAACCGGTTAAAATGAGCATTAAGGGATATAATTATGTTGTTAGCTTAATTGCCTACTTAAAGCAGAATCTACAGGGGTTTAATGCAAGATTTGAAAAGGGGGGGGGAAGGAAATTGGGATATTAATGGATACAATTTTTAAAAGGAACCTCTTCTGGGGAAAAGTGAGTTTGGGGCACGGGATGAAGCGTGAGGGGGGAGGAGGTGGAATCAGCCCCCATCAGTTTCTGTCATAAGGTTTTGTCAAAATGCAAATTGTTGGCCCATTCCTTCTCCAGCAGTCTAATTTTGGATGATTTGACCTAATTAATCATTAACCACCACACAAAAAAAGTATCCCTCCTTCAGTCTGAAACCTTAATGCTATTCCTGGATTGACACACTTCAGGCCAGGACGGGGCATCTGGAACGTGCCCAGCGCTGAAGGACCGGTCCAGCTGGGAGAACTCCTGCTCCCAGATCACCCAGCAGACAAGCAAGAACTTCCACAGGCAGAGGGGCACAGGACAGGAGAAGAGAATTGGTGCCCAAGGCTCATTCTGGGAGCTGCAGTCTGGGAAAGCCATCGGTGTCCTGAGCACAGGGATGCCATTCATACCTCAGAGAACAGCAACCCCGAGGAGAACCTCAGGGAACTGTAACTCTGAGAATCCTCCCTATGAGTCAGCCCTGTGCCACGGCTCCTGCACAGCCCTGCTTCTGGATTTGTGCAGAAACAATGACTTTTATGCCAGAAAACAAGCACAGGGCAGAGCCTGCAGGGCAGGGCAGAGCAGGGCACTTTCAGAGGCCGGAGCACCAGCCCATCTCACAGTCCCACCACTTCCCTGCTGTTCCCACCAGCACCGTGTGGCTCTGGATATGGAGAGGCCGAAGGCATCAGCCAAAGTCTGTTTGGTGCCCTAAATGCTCCAATCCCTACAGCTGCTGCTGCACTCCCACAGAGTCACTGTGGCTGGTGCTGGCTCTGATGTCCCAGCAACTGAGATGCTGCCCCCTGAGCACCTTTGGTCTCCTCTAACTAAACCCTGGAGGTTTAACCTCAGCAGCAATAGGGCTTGTCAGACCTAGAATTAACTCAGTGCCACCCTCCTGTCCCTGGTTCTGCTCTGTATCATGTACAGCTCCAGCCAGAGCTTCATCCCACACCTGGAACCTCCAGTTTGACTCACAAATGTGGTTTCTGCAGGTTTTTGATGACCTTCCCCCTGTCCAGTGTTCCCCACAGAGCTGGGGTGTACGGGGGACACAACATTTGGGGGAACCCCCCACTATCACCCCTTTTCCTACATCCTGCCTGTATGACCCAGCAAGGGAAAACAGTCATGAGAATCCAATAAATACAGGTGGGAAACACTGTTCTGCTCCTACAGAGATGGAGCAAAGCTCTATCCACAGCATTTGTTCCAATGTACTCATGCAGTAAAACCCAGCACCACCAAGGTCCTGTTTCTCCAGGAGGAGAAACAAAATGCTGATCACAAAAGAGATGCTTCCCATCCAATCCAAGAGCCCTCCCTGAGTCCTCTCCCTTACCTGCCCCCTAAAAGCTGATTTAAATAAAATTTTGAAATCTCTCAGAAAAAAATTTGCTGTATTTATTATATTATACAAATATTAAATATCCAGTGTTCTATTTAAAATATATTATATATTGTATTATATAACATATATCATAAAAATATTTATATTAAGTATATATATTTGATATCTTTAAGAGAACTAGTTCCTGTCATAAGCAGCTGTTTCCCTCCAGCCCTGCACGATCATTGCTGGGATTTTGGAGGCTGCTGGTGTTTGATGTGTCCACACAAGGGAACATCTCACAATCCCAGATAAATTATTGGTGTACTTGAAAAAAATCAGAGAATTAATGTATTTCAGGGTCTCCTTGGAAACACAGAGGAAACGTGCATTGTTACAAAGTTGGATGTTATTAGCAGGAATATGTATAGCACAAATTAAGGACTTCAGAGGAGAAGCCACCTTGCATCGTTTGATTAATACAGTAAGTACTTCCTATACCAACATAAGTGGATTTCAAACAACTTGAACTCAACATAATTAGATAGATTAATAAAGCACCAGAATTAAGGCATTAGGTTGAAAGGAAAAACGTGAAAGAATCTGGAAATTAGCAGATAAAGTGAGAGAAAGTAAACAAGGAGAGGCATCAGCTGACAGCTCATAAATGCCAGAGAGTCTGACAGACCATGGTCAGCACCATCAGGTAATTCCAGGATTAAAACCCCGTCCTGGAAACAGAACCTTATGCAGGGTTTACATTAAAACCAACACTGAAAAAATAACACTGTTGCAAAATCACAAAGTCAGAAACCACAGAAAAATCTGTGTGGAATGTACCCTGTGAGATGCCACCAGCTCTGAGGTGCCACCAGCTCTGAGGTGCTACCAGCTCGGAGGTGCCACCAGCTCTGAGGTGCTACCAGCTCGGAGGTGCCACCAGCTCTGAGGTGCCACCAGCCTGCCCCCTGCTCTGACCCTGAGGTGGTGAACACACATCACTCCTTCTCTGGGACCCTCAATGTGTCCAGCATTCCATCTGATTTACATAAAAATTAAAATAAGGGGGGAAAAAAAATTCTAGCAGCCAGACTGCCTTGGCTGGGCTCTGTCAGAGCCCTTTTTCTTTTTCTTTTTTTTTTTTTTTAATT
>VXBR01007019.1:69853-85704 GCA_013400215.1 Cisticola juncidis | reverse complement strand
AGAAGTTTTAGAATATTTTCTAGAAATTATTATTATTATTCCTTCCCCCCCTCCCCCCATTTGTTTTTTTCCTGGTGTAATAAAAAGGCATTTTTATTATTTTCCCCCTCCCACACTGGTACTTTCCTTGCTGCCTGGGTTTGGGCAGAGATGCTCTGCTCAGCCCCTCAGCCGACACCTCCTGAGGCTCAGCTGAGCATTCACACCTCAGGCACTTCCCCAGGTGAATAACTCAGCTGGATCAGGGCCTTTTTTCTCAGTGCCACATCCCTGAAATATAAAAAGTTCTCCCAGTTTGCACCCAGCCATGGTTTTCCTCCTTCCCTAAAGCAAAGAGCTCGGAGATGGTGCCAGCCCCAAACTCCTGGGACATTTAACCACATTTAGGAGGAAAGGATTCAAACTCACAACAATTCCTAAAGATCAGGAAAAGGTAGGAAATCCCCTCTAAGGGCTCAGAAGAGCTGGGCTCCTCCCCATCCCCACGAATTTTTGGGCTCACCATGGGCAAACCCTCCTACCTCCGAGTCCATTCATCACCTAAGGCAGTGAGGGTTTTTGCTGTGGCTTCTCCAAACAAATTTTCCCCTTAGGCAGACACCTGGCTTGGCAAAATTCAGTCCAAACACTTTAAAAAGTTTTGGCAGAGTTAGAAAGAGGCAGGGGCTGGTTGGAGCTGGGCAATCCTCACCAGTGGTGCTGCTGCCAGCGCCACCCCACTGAGGCACAGGCCAAAATGAAAGTAAATTTAAAAAACAGTAGAAAAAATAGGAAAAAAATCTGAATGAGTCATTGTTCGTCAGAAGAGAGAAGGAATCGAGATTTTTTGTGTTTGTTTGGGAGGGGGTGGTGCAGTGGAGATACTGAAGGAAGAAAGGTTGTTTTGTTTTGCTTTGTTTTACAGCAGTATCACAGGAAAAGTCTTGGTGGGAGATTAAGTCATGCTATTAATGACGAGCAAAATGGCTGTCAGCTCCTGCTCCAGGGTGGGAACGCACCAGGAACTTTATTATACACAAAAATAGAGCAGGGCTCCCACCACAGCCAGCCCTGGGATCTCTGCAGCCTCACTGAGCAGGAACCCAGGGCTGGAGGGGGCACCCAGGGCTGGAGAGGGCACCCAGGGCTGCAGAGGGCACCCAGGGCTGGAGTAGGAACCCAGGGCTGGAGAGGGCACCCAGGGCTGGAGAGGGCACCCAGGGCTGCAGAGGGCACCCAGGGCTGGAGTAGGAACCCAGTGCTGGAACAGCCCTGGGCACTGGAGCAGAACCCAATGCTGGAACAGCCCTGGGCACTGGAGCAGAACCCAATGCTGGAACAGCCCTGGGCACTGGAGCAGAACCCAGTGCTGGAACAGCCCTGGGCACTGGAGCAGAACCCAGTGCTGGAAAAGCCCTGGGCACTGGAGCAGAACCAGTGCAGAGAGGGCACCCAGCACTGCAGCTCAGCCAGCACTGGCCCTGCAGCCCTGTCCTGCCTCTCCCACGCCTGCAGCCAAACCAGGGCTGCACAGGTCAGTGCTTAATCCCAGCTGAGCTGCTGAGGATGGCACAGCTGGTGCTGGTGCCACACATGGCACAAACCAACTCCAAATGGGCCTTTACCCTGCTTTTCATAGAAATTTTTATCCTTTTTTGACAAAATGAAGAAGAAATAACATCAATGAATCCTGGCTATATCATGGGCCTGGTGGCCTTGTGGACTCACAGCAACTCCCATTTATTTCTTTTCAAACAGAACTAGGATATAAATATAAAGCAGCACTAAGCCATGTCCTCCTCAACACTGAGGTCAGCATGAAACAAAGAAAAGGCTTTGGAGCAATGAGGAAGTTGGGAAGAATTTTAACAACCAGCCCAGTCAAACCCACGCCCCAGCAGGCTCCACTCCCAGGCAGGTGCTGCCCAAATCCCATCCCAGGGCCAGCACACTGGAATTTTGGGAAAGCCTTTCATACCTCAAGCTCATAAAGACTTGCATTTAAAAAAGATTTAAAAAAAGATAAAAGAAAACACTAAGGAACCCTTTTAGAGCTTTTTTGGGTAGCTCCTATTAATGTTTTAGCAAATACACTAAAATAAGTGAGCAGGAGCTTCAGCCCTGTGGAATATCCATGTATTGACCCATCCACATGTAGATTTCCTGACTGACACCTGAGACAGAAGTGCAGGGCTGCCTGAGGAGAAATCCTGCTCTGCCTGATGGAGAGAAGAGGGCCCAGTCCCTGCCCAGGGCCCTGCCCTTGTCCCCATCCTGGTCCAGGCCAGCTTTGGGGACCTCTGAGGATGCCAAGAGTGGATCTTTTTCCAGTAGCTCTTGCCAGCACCACAGGAATGCCAATGCCATGAATCGTGTTCTTCCTCACAATGACAAAATTAAACATAAAACATGAACAGTGAATTTCTTGACCTACACAAGGAGAACTCCCCATGGCAGACAATGCTGTAAAAAAGGCTGTGGAGCCAGCACTGCTCATCATTATATTATTTTAAATCTCCTCTTGCATTGCCACCAATAACCTGAATAATAAGGTGACCTTCCATCAAATTTTGAAACATTTTGAATCAAAATGGCACTGAAATGGCATCAAATTTCTTTTCTTTTTTTGTTTTTTCAAGAAACATTTTCGTGGTGCATCATGGGCTTGATTTTGTTTTGTTTTTTTTGTTTTCAAGAGGAGCTAATCCATGGAGCCTCCCTCCCAAGGCAGCAATAGCTAAGCCCGTGCTAATAGAAGTGCAAATCAAGACTGGGCCAAGACCATAATTGCTTTCCAGACGGGTGATTGTGCTGCATGGAGCAGCCCATCTGTGAGAAAACCAGTGCAACAACTGCTCCAATTTTTTTTTTTTTTCCCCAAGCAAAGGTGCAGCAACAAACCCACAAAATAGATTTTGCTTCCAGCAGCCAGCACCTCCGAGCCATTTTTATAATCCTTGTTTTTCTTAGATTATCCCAGTGTGGTTTTCCCCGTTTCCTTGTTGAGCACTATTTAACCAGCACTAAAGTCTGCAATCATTAAACCCCGCGCCACAGAGCCGGCTGGGCAGCCAGGAGGGGCCAGGAGCAGCAGCCAGGCATGGCTGCAATACCTGCTGCAATACCTGCTGCAATAACTGCCCTGTTGGCAGCTCCACACAAATAACAGGGCCTTTGGGGGTGGCACCTGCTGGGGGGATGCCCCAGGGGCTGGGGTCATACATGGGAAGGTGGCTGAGCTGCCCTGGGTCCCCACCTCAGGATTCTGCACCCTCCAAGAGCATCAAGAGGATGCAGATATATAAGAAATAAATAATTATAAGCATCTTTTAGCAACAGGCAATTTATTTAATAAATAAAAAACATCTGCTTGGAGGCCTGGGCCTCTGAGCTGGGGTTTTCTCTCCCTTGTGAGAAGCAGAGGGCCAAGGAGCAAAGCCTGGCTTTAAATGAAATCCCACCAGTGAAGGCATCCAGGCCTTCCCCTCCATCCCCTGCTGCTGTGCCAGCCCAGGTGCCACCACCTGGGCTCAGCCCCCCAATTCCTCCAGTTCCTGTCATGTTCAGACTCTGAATCTCCACAGAGGACCAGGGCCCATCCTGCCAGTTTGGGGAGCAAGGGGGGTCAGAGCCAAGGCTGCCCCAGCCCTGTTCCTGTGCTGGGATGTGGGATGAGCTCCAGGACCTGTTCCCTCACCCAGGCTCAGCTCTGTGCTCACTCGGGCATGGGCTGAGCCCAGCCAGGAGCAGTCCCAGGCAATCATTAACCAGCACCCACCTGCCCTGCCAAAAGGAGGGGAAAGGACACCCCTAAGGAACTGCAACGCTCACCAGCCCAGGGAGGCTCTGATTTACTGATAAAGGGCCATTCCCATGGAAAAACCCAAGCACAAACATTTCCTGCTCCTGAATTTAAAAGATGTGCTGGAGGCAAAGAGGTGAGCGCTGCCACAGCTGGGACCCCTGCCCTGCTGACTGTTCCTGTGCCACCCCTGTCTTGGTGACTGTTCCTGTGCCACCCCTGCCCTGCTGCCTGTCCCTGTGCCACCCGTGCCCTGCTGACTGTTCCTGTGCCACCCCTGTCTTGGTGCCTGTTCCTGTGCCACCACTATCACTCTCTTGGTGAATGTCCCTGTGCCCCCCCTGCCCTGCTGACTGTTCCTGTCCCTGGCTCACCCACAGGGACCAGAGCATTCCCCATCCATGGTTTCCTGGGCACCAGCCCAGCTCACAGGGCACCAAGCTGCATCTCCCCTTTTATTAGGGATTCACTCATCAACCCATCCTTCCTCTGCACTGGTATTTGCACCCCACTGCTCCAGGACTGAGAGGTCTCAAAAGCCCCTTGTNAGCCCCTTCAGGCCCTGGCAGGGGCTCTGAGCTCTCCCTGGAGCCTTCTCCAGGTAAGCACCCCCAGCTCTCCCAGCCTGGCTGCAGCCCTGGACTCAATTATCTCATTTTTAGACCTTTTCATCATCATTCTGCACATCTGCACAGAAACCAGTTTTGAAATGCAGTAGAAAATACAACTACCATGAAATCACCAATTTTGTTGTCTTGCTTTCAGTGGAACAAAGCCCAAAATGGAGGCTTTGGAATTTCTCAAATACAGAATTTCAGTTCCCAGGAGATTATTAATTTTTGTTATTAAAAATAAAAATGCATCAGAGTTATTTTGTAACAAAAATATTGAACGTCCAAACTAAGTCAAAAGTTAAACATGCCACTGCCAAATTTCTGCAAGGCTCAAGTGCTATTTAAAGAAAAGAGTTCATAAACCAAAAAAACCCTCCAAACAACCTACAGGCCACGATAACCAGCATCCAACAGCAAAACTTCTTTTGCTATGTGTAAATTTCTAATTATAACCCCAGACAAAAAAATTCCTTCCAAATCCAGTCAGAATCTTTCCCACCTTGTCCCTAGAGACCAAATTTACCCAATCCCATTTTTAAGAATTGTTTCCATATGTTAATTATTTCCTGTAAAAAAGTCCCTTCTCTTTTGTGTTAAATCCATATGAAGGCCTCAAGTTCCGCCTCAGCTGAGCCCAAATTGTGAGACTTTTCCATGTTTCAGCCTAAAATAGATGCTCAAAAAGCAAAACATAAACTGGAGCAAACTCCTGCCCAGCCAGGGCTGTCCCCATCAGCCACTGCACGACGGAGCCAATGTCTGTTTAAATATTCAACTGGGACAAGGAGGAACAGTCAAGTGTTCATTGGTGCCCACAAAGAGGAGGATGTGAGAACCTTGCTACAAAAAGCAAATAATCTCTTTAATTTAGTTCCAACTGCAAGCCCAGATCATTCAGGCACTTTCTGGAGGATTCCCCTCACTGCCCACCCCTCGTGCCTTGTCCTTCACTCCATGGAACCAAACCCAAGCACTCCCCAAGCTGTGCTGCTCCTGACACGTGTCCAGCACTGACCAAACCAGGTGGGTTTTCCTCACCCACCCACTGGGTATCCATGTCCTTCTTTCATTCCCTTTTTCTGGTGGTCTTTTATCTCCATCCTGAGGGCCAGAGTGACCCCCTGCCTCCTGAGAGATGGGGCTGGGGAGGGCATTGCTGGATTCTGCCCCCAGCAGTGGGGAAGGGCCCAGCCCCATCAACTCCAAGCGATCCATGGGAGTGTTTGCTTTGTCAATAGGAAAGTGCAGCATGAAGCTTCAGGCACCGCTTAAATCTCGACATTGCTGTATTTATAGTTATGAATAATAAGAGCTTTTCCCCAGCACTACAGCAGCAAGGCATAATTCAACAGAAATTCAATTTTTAAAGGAAGATGAATTGTGATACACTGAGATTTTTATGCTCCTATGACTATTAAGAAGTCCATGATATTCATTTTAGTAAAGTAAAAATTGAATGGGGGAAAGTATTGCTCACAACTTGGGTAGGAGCACTAGTCCCAGCATCTGTGCTGATCTCCATCAGGGCTGGAGAGGATGGGTCAGTTCAGATCCCTCCTGGGCTCCTCCATCGTTGGTGTTGAGCTCCTTCCAGAATTTGGGAATCCCAGAGCACCTCCCACGAGAGGCCCCCGCCGCTCTCCTGCGTCAGACCACACCACACTGGTGTTGCAACTCTCCTTTTCCTGAATTCTTTTGCATTTCCCCCTCTGATTAATCCAAAAAACACTCAAAGCCTGCTTTTAAAGCCTTCTCCAAGCTCCTCATCATCTATCCCACCTCCCTGGCAGTGTCCCAAGGAGCCTGACAGTGACTCCCACACAGACTATGCTGCTGGACAGAGATGTGAGCTCTGACCTGCTGCTCCTGGAGAGCCACGTCCAAGTTTAGCCCAGTGAGGATTCTGTGCCCGCTCACTCTGTGTGCCTGAAGTGCCTCTTCTCAAATCAAGCACTGCTGCTCCTCTGCAGCCCCAAACATCCCCCCTTGGTTCTGTCCCTCCAGCCCACGAGTCAGCCGTCTCCCCCTTTAAAGCATCACCTGAATCCACTCTGAGACTTTGTCCCCTGAGCACAGAGGGACAACAGGGACACCAGAGAGCAGCAGAGACGATTCCCTGACTGTGGCAGTGCTGACCCTCAGCTGAAGGGCAGAGAGAGGCAGAGAAATTCTGAAGTGAGCAATTCCAGCCCATCCCGTGCGTGAGGATGCTTCTGCTTAATTTGATCAGCTGGGGCCTGGCTTTTCCCTTAAACTACAGGGGTTTCTCTCTAATAAAAACCTCATACCCGAGCTCTATTAACCACGGAGGCTTTCAGCATCCAAATAAAGATGTTTCAAATTTCTGATGCTCTTACCATCACTGATCTCTAGCAGCAGGCTCCAGATCTACAGCACTGAATGTGATTTTAAAGGGGCTGATTCACCACCAAGTTTCATTTTACCCATAAAGGCAACGAAAGATTTCAGCCCAATGCATGGAAAACAAATGCTTATTCACAGACCCTCACACACACTGGCTTGTGCTCCAGTCTGGCCCCCCACTGCCAAGCTGTTTGGTGCCTTAGGCTCTGACTTAAATCTAGAAATCAGGCCCTGGCCTGACTCCTGGCACATTTACAGGCTTAGGGGCAGCTGCCCACCATGGACCTGTGAGGACACACACACCCTTGCAGGACCTGGACCCCAGCACAGGAACTCTCACATTTCACCCAGCACCCAGCAGACCCAGCCCTCCAGCCCCTCCACGGGCAGCAAACACAGACAGGACATGCCCAAAATACCCTCAGAGCAACACCAAACCCTCAGATATGGCCCCTCCACTCCCCAGCTTCTCAACTTCCTCCCAACCACAGCCATGGGCTCTCCCCTGCCCAGCCTCTCCTCCTGCCCCAGAGCTCAGGGCACACACAGGGGTCTCTGCCTCCAGCACTCCCCAAACCCATTCAGACACACCCAGAGTCTCCTGTTCCCCTCGAAATCTCATCTTGAGGCTTTTCAGTTTATCAAGTTTTCCATTTGACTTCATTGGTCTTTGGAAAAGGCTCCTGAGCCTCTTCAGGATGCTCCAAGGCAGAGGCAGCTCTTGGCCAACACAGCCTCTTGTGGCAGCTGCTGGTGTGACCACAGGATGCCCTGGGATCAGCAGCACCAGGGACTGTGGGACTGCCCTGCCCTGCTCTGGTCAGACATCCCTGACAGGTCCTTCTGTCCTTCTCCCCAGGAAAACACTGCAAGGGCTGCCAGGAGAGCCAAGTGACTCCTCTAGCCAGAGCCAGAGGGGGAATTCATCGTTGGGGGACGTTCTGTGACCTTCAGTCACCCAAGTGAGGGGTGCTGCTGGCAGGGCTGAGGTGGTGCCTCATTCCTGGGCACCCAAGCCCCATCCCAGACACCACAGTGACACCACCAGACAAGAACTTCATGGGCATGAACCAGCAGGGGCTGATCCATCTGTGAAAACAGGCACAGCACTGAGCAGGTGGGGGGACCCCATCCCTTCACTGCCCCTGAGCTATTCCTGGGCCCAGGTCCTCCTCCTCAGGTCCCTGTGAGACTCCCAAACAAGGACTGGGTCTGGATAAACATCCCTGCTGTGTCCTGCCCCACCTAATGTCAGCAGGTCAGGTCACAAGGGAACAGCAAGATGGATTTTAACACAGCTTCCCAACACCTCCCGGCTCAGTCTCTCTCTGCCAGCACCACGTGACACTGTCCTCTCTAACAAAAATACAATTATAAAGAAATGGCACTGTCTGTGTGACACTGCCAGACAAAAGAGAGACACTCCCATGCTCATAGCAGATGCAATCACCACCTCACACAGTGAAACATGGGGAAAGGATTCAAATTAATTTTTCTGCAGGTGTGAATACCTATGGAAACCTGTATGAAAATGGTGCAGCAAGAAATTCAGCCTAGATGTCTTTATAAGGGAAAGAAGAAAGAAAACCAGCCTTGTCAAACAGACTTTGAGTTATTTCATGATAAGATTTATGGGTTTGGTTGAGAAAGATAACTGCTTTAACATAAGAGACTTAAATTTTTCCACAACTTACTCTTGCAAAAGATGTTGAGTCAAAAAATAAATTTAAAGAAACCCAGCTCTAAAACAGAAATCAATGTAAACACATACTAAGTGGATTAAAAAAACAGCTATCTGATAAATTTTGAAAACCAACTGTAATGAGAGAATCCTCATTTCTTCCAAGAGAAAGCAATCCCTGAAAGGATTCAATATCTATCACTGATTTACAAGCAGCTAGAAAATCATTCCCAGTCATGTTTGTAGAGAACATAAAATTAAAAATTAGTTGCACATAATTAAAGAGGACAGGTCACTAATACAATGCCATCTGGATCGATGGGTGTGCTGGATTCATTTAAACAAGATGCATTTCCAAGCAGCCAAACTGTGCAAGTAGGAAATAACCAAACCCCAAACCAAGGAGCAGCAGAAGGACATTAACCTGGAAAAGGGGCTGGAGGACACATCTGGAGACCAAAGGGAGTCCTGCTGCCCCTGGGAGGCCCTAGAGGAGGCCAGGGGTGTTCCCTGAGGATGATGAGGCTGCTCAGCATGCTGACACCACCAGTGACACCTTTATTTTGTGCTGTTTCCATTTTATGTGCTACAAATGCACCCAGGATGGGAAAGGAAGAGGCTCCTCACACTCTCCAGCAGGAATGAGCCCCGTGCCCATCCCTCCTCCCAGGCTGTGGCAGGGCCTGGGTGCTGAGAGCCCTTCCAGGCTGGGCAGGGGCAGAGCACTGCCTGCACTCCCTGGTGCTGCTCAGAGCCTGAGGTCAGCCCTGTTCTCCTCCATCCTGCAGGCCAGGAGCCTGTTTGTTTTTGCTGAATTAGTCAGATGGGTTCCTGTCAAAAACAAAGCTCACTCTCCAGCAAATCTGATCACATCTAACAAAAATCTGCATAGCTTGGACCCAGAGATCCTGACTTACAGCTGCAAAACCCAAGGAAAGAAGCAAGGAAGGAGGTAGCAATTATTTTCTTCCCACTTTATGTCTTATAAACCCCTTTTCCTCCTTGGCTGCCCAATTTATTTTTGATGACTGCCCTCGATGGCAGCTCCAGAAATCAAACACTTAACCTCTGCAAGTTGCTTCCCTTAATGAATACACAGCAGTTTGCTATTCATTACAGCCAGGAGGAAAAGCCAAATCTGTTTGTGCTGCATTAGCCAGCAGGGCTGTTAAACCCAGCATGGACAGTAGCCATGGAGACCTCCTCGGCAAGGAGCACTGGACTTTTCCAAAGGCAATTGTCAGTGCTCAAAACATAAAATAGAAGCAACTTTTTATTATTACTGTTAGTATTATTCATTGCTAGTTTGGAAGAAAATTCACCATCTGTGAAAGATGGCAGCACTAAAGGAGTTCACCCACAGACTGAGGATAAAATACTCAGAGTGTTGGGAGCTCATTGTGGGGTACCTGAGCTCTGCCCTGGAAAAAGCCACCTTTATTTAGACACAGCAGTGATCTCCAGGCACACAGCACCCCTGGCACTCTGCTGATGCTCCACTGCTGATCTCCAGCACACAGAACCCCTCTCAGGTTCATCCTGAGGCTGGCATGGTGATGTTTTTCTGTCTCTAAAGAGAAGGACAAGGCAAAGGATGAGAGCTTCTGTGGCAAGAAGGCTCCAGAGGCTCAAGTAAACCTCCCTCAGTCACTGTAAGCAATCAAAGCTATGAGAAACACCAACCAAAAAGTCTAAAACATCCTGCTGTCTCCCAAACACCAATTAATATTGACAATTTTGATGTGAGCTGATACATAATTTCTCTTCATTTCTTGAGCTGGAAAATCTAAGATAGATCATATAACCTGCCCAAATCCACGGAAGAAGATTTTATGAGAATCAGACACTTATCTCTTGAATTTCAGTCTTGCTTTTTATTCACAAAAGCATTCCTTTGTTTTGGAGAGGATATCTAAGTGCCAAGGGTCATCCCCAGACTCTTCTGGATAGTCAAAACATCAAAAAGCAGACAGAGGCAACCTGGCCAGTGAAAGGAACAATGTTAAGGGCTCTCCAAACCACTTATTGCCACTGCAATTATGATTAAAGGCAAACAAGGTCATTTGATTGCTTCTCAAAGCTAAGAAGGTTATTCCAGGATGGAGGTGGCGAGCTCCCAGTATCCAGGGAGTGTTTATACAGCCTGACACTGTGTGACTGCAGCAGATAACCAGGGACTGCTCTCTGGGCTCTGCTGGGAGTTCTGTCCCAGGAAAAGCTGCAGTTCCCAGCAGTGTTCCCGTGGCAGGGATCTGCTGTGAGCACAAACAATTCACCAACAAACCCTCCATCAGAACGGTCCCCCAGCTGCTGCTCCTGCCAAAGAGGATTTGGCACAAATACAGCAATGCCCAAGACCCAGCAGCCTCTTCTGGCCTCTCTTTGCCAAGGATCCAGGGCTCAGAGCTGCCTCCATCCCCCAAGCCATGGACCTAACCCCCCCCAGGTCTGCTCTGTGACAGCCCAGAGCAGGCTCCCCATCCCTGCCCAGCTCTGGCACAGCAGCCCCTGGGGACAGCAGTGACACTTCCCCTTGCAGCAGCCATCAGGATCTGCTGTGCAGGCACTCGGGGGGTGCTCAGCTCCTGCCCAGCCCCACAGAGCAGCTCTGAGCCCCACAGAGCAGCTCTGAGCCCATGGCCAGCAGTGCCAGGCCCTGGCAGCACCAGGCAGTGGCACTGGCAGAGGGGCTGGGCAGCCCAGCACGTGCCAGGCACCAGTGCTGGGCACCACACACGGCCTGGCCCCTGAACTGCCACATCTTCTGCTCTGAAGGCTCTAATCTCTGTCCTTGCAAAGCCAGTGCAACTACTGCCCTCCTCCAGCAGTGTGGGGGAACATAAAACCTGGGCACAACTTAAATCTCAAACCCCTGTGCTTGGTGGATACAAGATTTATTCTTCTCCAACCATCTTCCACAGCTTTCAGCTAAATGGACACTGCTGAAGACTCAAACAGTTCCTATTCTCTATGGCTAAATACAATTTTGAGGGGCTACAACTCTGGGAGTCACTTGTTAAGGTCAGTCTGAATGAGTATTAACTTGGTTTTTAATGAAGAATAATAGAACACACCAAACAGAATAAACTGATTCTAAGGGCAACTAAAAATGCCCCCAAAATCTTCAGTCTTCAACATCTTACTCACAAACTTATTTTCACAGTTAAACTTACTCCATGCTGCATTTTTATCTATTTAAGTTGGGATATAGAACACAGTCAGTAAGGTTGGACCTGTAAGATCCCCTGGGATAATGAAAGGTGTCCCTGCCCATGGCAGAGGAATGCAATGAGATGAGCTGTAAGGTCTCTTCCAACCCAAATCCATCTAGGATTCTGTTCTGAATCCATAACCAACCTCCCTCTCAGGTGACTGGAGCCATCCTGCACAGACCAAAGCTGCTGGGTCCAGCTGTGGACACCTCAGCCCCTGTGACACCCCCTGGACACAGAGGGAGCCTTGGGCTCTCCACCTCACCCAGCAATGCCCTCCAGGGCTGTGAGCACAGCCAGGGAAGGCAGCAGCAGCTGCACAGCCCAGCACACTGCAATGGAAACACCTCTGTGGCTGTTCCAGCAGTCCCTGCAAGAAAAGAGCCCTTGTGAGAGCAGGGGGCACCATCCCTGTTCCCTGGCACAGGCCTGGTTCAGGCTCTGGCAGCAGCCCTGGCCTGGCTCCAGAGCCAGCAGTCCTCACACACCGAGTGTGAAACGCTCTGGCTCCTGCATCCTGCGTTCATCTCGGCTTTGAGCAGGATCAAACCTTTGCAAAAATGGAAAGCAACTGGTCCACTCCTGTCTGAGAGTGCCTACATGAGGAAAGATGAGCAGGCTCAGACCACGAGCCCATAGAAGGACTACAAAAATCTATAAAACCAGGAAAGGCCTAAGTGCCACATCTCCAGAATCATCTCCCCACCTCCACTGAGCCACTGAGGGGCTTCACAAGAGAGAGGTGGTGTCTTTCTGCTTGGCTACTGTTGGCAGAAATTTCTTTCATGAATTTATGTAGTTGCTACTTTTTTACTACTCTATAAACATAAAACATAAGAACAGGCTCTCAGACCAATCAGGACTGAAGACACTCAAAGCATTCCTACCAAACCCATTCCAAATGCTGAAGTGTCTCACATCACACACAAAAACAAACACAGCAGCTACTGGGAGGCAGCTTGGAGAGAGCACAGAACCAGATTCACAGAGTCACAGAATCATTGAGGCTGGGAAAGACCTCCAGGACATCAAGCCAAACCTTCAACCAAACCCCACCATTCCCACTAAACCCTATCACAAAGTGGATCTCAGAGCAGAGCCAGCAAAATGCATTTCTGAGCACACAAATGATAAATCCCTACATGCAGCCCCCAGGCCCCTGGCTGGGGGCATCCCCAGGAGCATCAATTGATTTTCCAGCAGCAGCACGAGGAGGAGCCCCTTGAGTGGCTGTGGGGGAGCAGCCCTGCCAGGCAGTGCTGCTGCAGGGATGAGGTGCAGCCCCTGCCTGGGAGATTCCCCCTGAGCCCAGGACTAGGCTGGAGCCACATCCCCCCCTGCCTCTCCCACTCCTCCGAGGGGACACAGCTCTGCCACCTCCCTGCACAGCTGGGCATTCCCATCCTGGGGTTTACCCTGGGAGAGGGGCCTGCACTTTGAAAAACAAACCCAAAACTCTGTGGTGCCTGTTTGGCTGTTCCCAGCTTCTGGGGACGTGTGGGAAGGTGGGCTGGGAATGTTTCTGAAGCAAACCTTCAGCATCCAGAGACCATTCCCAGCTGGGAGCCACCAGCACAAGCCAAGGCGTGGAGCAGCCTCAGCCTGGAGTGTGCTGCTAAGTACCACAACTTACAGTAGGCTCCTAAAACCAAAAATGAGGACTTTTAGATTGTTTTTTGAGTTTTAAATTAACAACACAAACTTAATGACATGAAATTTTCTGCCCTTTATTTATTTACTATTATTTTCTAAGGC
The DNA here is from genome assembly GCA_013400215.1 of Cisticola juncidis. Taxonomy (NCBI): domain Eukaryota; kingdom Metazoa; phylum Chordata; class Aves; order Passeriformes; family Cisticolidae; genus Cisticola; species Cisticola juncidis. The sequence goes on along the minus strand of VXBR01007019.1, from coordinate 72,297 downwards.
CCAATGTGATAGCACTGCACTGAGCAAAACGTTTGCTGGAGCATCTCATGGCCTGATTGTCTGAGAGAACAGGCCAACAGCAGAGCAGGGTTTAACCCTTTATCCAGCATTTGGGCACTTCAGAAATGGTGCCAAAGAATTTAACATGGGACATTTATTATTCTAAAGTAGCTGGCGGTGCAATTTGCAAAATCTATTCCAAAATCTATTTTTGCTAGAAGTATTTTCATGACTTAACAAAATTAAAGGGGAAACTGGGTATAAGTTTAAGTATTGCTTTCACATTGCAGCCTCCAAAATTCTACTGTGCTGCAGTGTGGAGGAGAACCAGACAATGAAAAGTAGAAGTGACCTCACCCTGGTTTCACTTGTGAAAGAGTCAGAAGTGAGACATTTATAGGATGGATGTGTTGCATCATTTGGTTTTAGGAACCTCTGTCTCTGCCAGCAAGGTAAGGAAGGAGTCCAGAGCACTTGGCTTTTCCTCAGATAAATCTGCACCTCTGAAGGGTGGGTGGTGGCAGCCAGGACTGCTCCCTGCAGGGAGGGAAGGGCCAGGTCCTGCAGCCCCAGCTCGGCCCCGCGGGGTTTGGTGGCCGCCGGTGTCACAAGGCAGGGCCCAGAGCCAGCAGGGAGGAGCCTTTCACAGCACCAGGGACTGCTCTGAAACCTCTCTCCAGGATCTATGTCCACTCATTATGGATTACTAAATGTGTTTCTGTATCTAAAGGGAAGCCCCTTTAGGGGCATAGACAGAGGAACAAGCTATGGAGGCCAAGCACGTGTGATTCCTCGTCTGTTCACCAGGCTGGACTGGGTTGGGAGTGACCTTAAAGCTCATCTAGTGACACCCTTGCCATGGCAGGGACACCTCCCACTGTCCCAGGCTGCTCCCAGCCCTGTCCAGCCTGGCCCTGGGCACTGCCAGGGATGCAGGGGCAGCCACAGCTGCTCTGGGCACCCTGTGCCAGGGCCTGCCCACCCTGTCAGGGAACAGTTCCTGCCCATCCAGCCCTGCCCTCTGGAAGTTTAAAAATATCCCCCCGTGTTCTGTTGCTGTTTGCACATAAGAAAAGTCCCCCTCCCTCCTTTTCACAAGCTCCCTTCAGGCCCTGGCAGGGGCTCTGAGCTCTCCCTGGACCCTTCTCCTCTCCAGGTGAGCCCCCCCAGCTCTCCCAGCCTGGCTGCAGAGGGGTCCAGCCCTGGAGCAGCTCTGTGGCCTCCTCTGGGCTCTCTCCAGCAGCTCCAGGTTTGTGCTGAGGACTCCAGAGCTGGAGGCAGAATCATTCCATGAAAAAATCCCATTGCAAGAAGCACTTAAACCCTCATGTTGGCCCTGTGCTAATCCACACTGGATAAACACCTTTTCCAAATCCAGAACTCTGTCCAGCAGCTCAGATCCACAGTCCCTGGCAGTATCTTGTGGGGAACACAGATTTATTGCTCCTTGGACAACTCTGAGTCCTGTGGACCTGCCTGCACATCCCAGCATCACCAAAACTGCAGCAGGGACTCGGAGCAGCCAGGGAAATGCAGGGGGTGACAAATAATCAATCCCTCCTGCTCCAGGAGGGAATCATTTATTTCACAGTTGTTTTGTACCTGAAGAGAAGTCTTGGCACCGCATCTTAACTACACCTTGAATGCTCCTACGAGGCACTGAAGGTGCTCTGGGGGATCATGCAGTGTTAATATAAATATATTAAGAAAATAAATGAGGAGCTGCTCCTGTGAGCTGCAGTGACATCTCATGCAGTCCATTACAGACTGCTAGATTCAGGAAAAATCTTGAATTTTCATCAGAGACAACCAAAAGGTCAGTCTTTCTTATGGGATTTCAGCCATTTGAGTGCCCTTTTGAGCTACAATCTTGAAATTAGGAATAATTCATTCATTACAGACTGCTGATTACAGGAGGAGGGGGAGGAAACAGAAATTTGACATTTCTTTCCAGTTCACCAAAAGGTCAGCTACTGATTTACAAAATTTATATTAATTTTAACTCTCTGTCACACTGGGCATGAAGCATCCAATTTGGGGAAATTAAGGTCATTTAAGGTCTCCAGTTGCATTTATCATTTAGAATGCAAAAAAAGTTATCAAAGGCAAAGACAAAGCTGAGGGAGACAATGGCCAAAGTCACCCAAATTTGGAACAGCTGCCAATTTTAATACACTAAAATGCATTTCAGTTTAAAAAGAACCCAGATTTTCAGTCTCTTCTTGCCACATACTGCCAGATACCAACTGCATTGCTCCACAAGACAGAAAGGAGCTAAAATTTGGGGTGGAACCATCTCTCATGGCAAATCCATCTCAAGCCACACTGGACCCATCTGGGCTCCCACCACCACCAGGCACTAAGGCCACCGGGCTCCCCTGCCACCAGCAGCCCCAGCTCACACCCTGGAAATCCTCCAGTCAGGAAAACTGAGAGGGGAGGAG
>VXBR01007019.1:41228-69833 GCA_013400215.1 Cisticola juncidis | reverse complement strand
GAGGAGGAGGAGGAGGAGGAGGAGGAGGAGGAAGAGGAGGAGGAGAGGAGGAGGAGGCAGCAGCATGGAAGTCATCTCCTTGAGCAGCCAGAGCAGAGGAAGCAGTGTTTCAGAACTGACTCAAAGGTCATGGGGAGGAGGGTGGGAGGTGTCTCCCACTAATTTGGAAAATATTTTCAAGCTGCAGAGAAAGACCCAGCCTGGGAAGGCCCAGCTGGGGCTCCCCAGCCCTCAGGACAGCCCCAGCACAAAGCTCAGCCCTGCCACAGCAGAACCAGAGAAAAGCCATGGCCAAGAGAGCCCTCCCCAAAATGCCCCAAATGCCCCAAATGCCTGTGAGCCCCTTGTGAGCTTCAGCAGAGCTGTTAATTGTAAAGAAGCCACTGGGGAGATTCCCAGCACTGCAGAGCCCACCTTGTGCAGGGCCCTACAGAAGGCTCAGGCTCCATCTCTGCCTCCCAGGGAAGCTCAGGGCAGCTCTGCATCCCAAGGCAGGGAGAAGCATCCCAAGGTTTGCAGGGAGCAGCAAGGAGCCAGAGCAATCCCAATCTCTGATCACCAGGGAATGGCTCCCAAGGCAGGGGGAAAGCTCCAGCCAAGGCCCAACTCTCAGCTGCTCCAAACCAGCCCCATTCCCACCTGCCCTCCATTCTTTTTTAATGGAAACCTCACTCTTTAAGTTGTTTTCTAAAGACACACTGATAAAAAGTTGAAAGGGGGTCTGTTCAGGCAGGAGGGTCACAAACAGGACCTGTGTGTACTCAGGCTCTGCTGCTTCACTCTGGCTCCTCATGCAGCAGCCTGACAGGATCCTCTCCAGGCATGAAAAATTAAGGAAACCACCTTGACATTGTTATAATTTTGTGCTCCAGCTGTAACCTCTGCCCATCAAGCCTTTGTCCTACCCATGTCTATGCTGTAAGGAGATTTGCATTTTCGAGCCTCTTAAACACAGAAAGTTGGATTTGACCGCTTTCCCTTTGGAAAAAAAGCAGTTCAGTGCTTGGTTCTGTCTTAAAAATTGGCATTGGTACAAGATTTTAAAATAAATTGCTACTTTCTAAACTATTTGCAAACACTAGTTCCTCTTTGTATTTCATTTCTTCAGGGAAAAAATCTAAATCCAATCCACAATCAGACATTTGCCTGTTTTTTCTCCTTTTCAATTTAGTAACTTGTGAATTCATGCATTGACCCTGCTGAACAAAGGGCAAAGACTGTTAAATTCCAGAGCCCAGGAGATATTTGGTTACTCATTCAAGGCCTTCTACAGAGTTTAAAAATAAATAAAAATGAGCCTTAGTGAGGAGGAGTGGCAGATTTGGAAATGACACTTTTAAATTAACAACCGAAAAGGAGAGAAAGGTAAACTGGGAAGAGATTAGCTGCTCGCTGTGTGTGAGGGAAAGATGGAGAGTGGGCTGGAACTCATTAGTCCAATTACATAATAGATTGTTTTGGCCAAATTCAAAGGCAATAAAAGCAGTGAGAGAAATGAACATTAGGTACCAGCAAAGATGGAGGAGGTGGGGAAAGAACAAGAAAAGGCTTTTTATGATTTTATTCGTGAAGCTTCTTTCAACAGTTCTGTGTCAGCAGGGAAGCACCGAGCAGAGGCAGAAATCTGGTAAATAACCAAAATAAGGCTGGGGGTACCCAACACCAACGCTGCAGTGCTGGGGAGAGAGTGCTGGAACACCAACCAAGGGAGATAACAGAACTTGAAATTTCCCCGCCTTCCCTTCCTCCTGGCCCTGAAAAATCACATTTCATTGAATTCAGAAGCATTCTGAAATTTTACTAGTTTAGGAAAGATTGAATAAGCATGTAATTAAATTAATTACTGAATCACTGCTCTGCATCCTACTGCAGGAATAGCAGTGAATCAACCAAATGGATTCAAAATCACTTACTAAATGCTTTCCAGTCAAATAAAACTTCAAGTGCAGCTTCAAACCCCTCACAGCACAGTCCACAAAAGCCCAACCTCTCCAGCAGTTTCCTTCAGCCAAACAGGACACGCTCCTAAAGAGCATGACCCAAGCTGGAGGATTTCCTTTCCCAAATAAACAGCAGCTGCTCGGGGCTGGATGCCGCCTGTCCTGCCTGCATCCCCTGCATTGCATCCCTGCCTGCATTCCCTGCCTGCATGGCCTGCATTCCCTGCCTGCATCCCCTGCATTGCATCCCCTGCATTGCATCCCCTGCCTGCATCCCCTGCATTGCATCCCTGCCTGCATCCCCAGCCTGCATTCCCTGCCTGCATGGCCTGCATTCCCTGCCTGCATTCCCTGCCTGCATCCCCTGCATTGCATCCCCTGCCTGCATGCCCTGCCTGCGCCCTCTGCCCCTCTGGGCACTGTTCAGCTGCTGTCCAGGCCAGCTCCCATGTACAACCACCACACCCTGCACAGGACCACAGAATCATTTAGGTTGGAAAAGATCTCCAAGGTCAAGTCCAACCTTTGATCTCCACCTTGTCAACCAAACCAACTTCTTTTCCAGCTTCTCATTTATCGCCCCTGAGCACAAGGAGGAGTTGGGTAAAACCCCTCTGCATGCTCATGGCTAAAGGATGCACACAAAATGCATGCACTGCCCAGGAAAGTGCCACCACCCTCCCCACAGCCTCTGCAGGCCCAGAGCTGAGAGTGCAGGGTCTCAAACCAGGGTTCTGTGTGGCTGCACACAGTGAGCTGTGCTCCAGGCTGGAGTAAGGCACTGTGCTCCAGGTTGGAGTAAGGCACTGTGCTCCAGGTTGGAGTAAAGGCACTGTGCTCCAGGCTGGAGTAAGGCACTGTGCTCCAGGCTGGAGTAAGGCACTGTGCTCCAGGCTGGAGTAAGGCACTGTGCTCCAGGCTGGAGTAAAGGCCCTGTGCTCCAGGTTGGAGTAAGGCACTGTGCTCCAGGCTGGAGTAAGGCACTGTGCTCCAGGCTGGAGTAAGGCACTGTGCTCCAGGCTGGAGTAAGGCACTGTGCTCCAGGCTGGAGTAAAGGCCCTGTGCTCCAGGCTGGAGTAAGGCACTGTGCTCCAGTGCTGCCCTACAGGAGAGCATCGCTCCCTTCACTGGGCTCTGGGACCAGAACCTCTCTATCCTCTGTGGGAGAGCAGAAGAGCACAACCAGACCTGGATTAGCTACAAAAGGCATGAGCTGCACCCCAGGCCTGGCAAACAGGAGCCCACGAGCAGCAGCACGAGCACGGCAGTGCAGGAAGCACAGGCATCCACTCCTCCAGGAAAAGGGAGCAGCCTCACCCAGGCAGCTGGGGCAAGGCTGCTTCTGCTCCTGCCTCCTGGCAGGCAGGGTGGCAGCCACCCCTCGGGCTGCATGGCTGGGAACTGCAGCAGCCCTGGATGCAGCAGGACCATCCTGGTGCATCACAGGGATGCAGCGGGGCTGCCCCGTGCAGCACAAGGCCCAGGAGAGCCCCACGGGTTCTGGGGGCAGCAGCCCCATGGCCTGGAGAGAGCTCTCCCTCTGGATGCTCCCTCCCCTTTCACACAGGAGAATCCAGCAGCTCCTGCTCCCACCACACCACCAGTGACCCTGCCAGCTCAGCCCTGCATGACACACACAGTGTCCCCTGCAGAAGGGGCTTCCAAGGGTCCCCAAGGCACGGCAGAGGGGCCCTGCATGACACACACAGTGTCCCCTGCAGAAGGGGCTTCCAAGGGTCCCCAAGGCACGGCAGAGGGGCCCCGTCACACTGACCTGAGCATGGCCACAGAGCAAACACCTCTGCCCCAGGGAAACCACGTGCAGCTGCTGACAGCAGCAAGCACAAACACTCACCTGGGACACTTGGTGCAAATGAAATGAAGGAAATTCCTCCACCAGCAGTGCTGCCTCCAAAGATGTGTCTATCCAACTCTCCATGGCTCCAGCAGTGAAGGCAGCAGCCAAAGGCAGAGTGCATTCCCTACCCCATGGGAGACACTGCCCCAAAATCCCTCAAGTGCTGCCAAAGATGGAAACAGCCAAGCAGGGAACACCTGTGGAGCTGCACCCATGGAATGGGTGCTCAGGCAGCAGGACACCAACACCACCTCCTGCTTGCCCAGAGAGAAAAAACTATTAAAAAATCCAAACAAGAACTCCAGGACCCACACTGTATTCAACAAGCTGATGCTGCTTTTGCCCACAGAAAACTTCCTCAGGTCCCCCCAGGCCTGATGTGATCACACAGGATCCTCATCTTGAGGCAGAGTGAACAGCTGTGAAAGCCAACTCGAGCTCGTTGGTGTATGCAGGGCTGAGCACGAGCAAATACAGGCAGGGGGTTTCTCAGACTCTTGCCACTGCAGGGGGACCTGCACTGTCCCCCACAAAAAGCCTCAGCTGCTGACGTCCCTCTAGCATGTAGCACACGAGCTGCCTGACCTGCTCATGGGCAGCCACCAAAGCTCAGTGATGGGACAGGCTCCAGCTCCTCACCCGACCTCCCCTGAGCCCAGAGGGCTGCAGGAGCAGCAGCACCTCCCTGGCCATGCACAGAGCTGGTGCTGTCCCTGCTGGCTGCAGGAGCAGCAGGACCTCCCTGGCCATGCCATGCACAGAGCTGGTGCTGTCCCTGCTGGCTGCAGGAGCAGCAGGATCTCCAGCACCTCCCTGGCCATGCCCAGAGCTGGTGCTGTCCCTGCTGGCTGCAGGAGCAGCAGGACCTCCCTGGCCATGCCATGCCCAGAGCTGGTGCTGTCCCAGCTGGCAGTGTCAGGGCATCCCATGGGCACCGAGCTGCTCGTGCCCTGTCACTGTGGATGGACACCTCAGCCCCCCAAGGCATTTCTAATTACTGCAGTAAAAGGTGTGAAACGCTCCCTTCCCACACACACTTGGCCATCTTCAGGGGCTGGGAGCCAAACCTCTCCTTGGCAGAACTGAAGCAGGCTCCAAACCGCCCTTGGAAGAGAAGGTCTGGGGCTCTCTGGGGCTTGTGCTCCCCTGGCTCTCCCTCCTCTGCCCCCTCACACATCAACCACACGTGCCCATGAAAATATCATCAAAGATCTTTGCAACACAGACGAGTTTCAGAGTGAATTGCATAAACTGAGCAGTAAAAACCTGCCAGGACCAGCTGGGACTGAACCAAACCTCCCAGAGAAAGCAAAGATGAAACGGGTGAGGATCCCCTGTGCTGACCACACTCTGATGTGGGGCTGGGAGGTGCAGCCTGTCCCAGGGAGCTTCTCACAGCTCTGCAGGGGGAGATGTGCAGCACCAGCTGGGAGAATGGGCAGAAAGCACTAAAATCAAGCAAGCCACTCCAATCAGAGTAGAATTATAAAAGAAAACCCAATAAATCTGTGTTTTGTGTTAGGAAGGGGTTGAACCTGATCTCAGCTGGCCTTTACATACAGAGCAAACATCAGCTCAGTGCAAGTTACCAGCAGGAGAAGAAAGGGAAGGGCAGGAATTGTTTAAAAAGGCAAAATAAGCAGGAACCACAATTGTGCCATGAAGCCAGCCCTTCCACAGTCTGCAGGCTTGGCCATCCTGGCCCATAACTGCTCTGGGAGTAGCGAAGAAGGAATGGAAATCCACCAAGTTTCATTTCACTGCTCCTTCGTTCCAGCACAACCAGAAGTGGTGCCAAGATTTGTGCCAGGACTGGGACAGAGGCAGGGGAGCACATGGCAATGGCATTTTAGGCAGAAGCTTTAAGCAACTGTTACTTGGGAAAAGGGGTACAGAGGTACCAAATGTATTTTCTTAAATATTCATATTGTTTATTTAACTTTTCTTATTAATTTCTTTTTAATCTTTAACTTTCAAAAAGGCAAATTTTTTACATAGCAGCAATTTAAGCCACTAATATCGATTTTACTTGTTTTCTTTGTTGAGCTCCAAAGAATCCCAGTAACAGGGTAAACTCCTCATAAAAATTTAAATGTCCCAAATTGTCTCAATAAACCATCAGACACAAGAGTAACAGAGCAGCCACATGTAGCTCTGGGCACCAACATTTTATGGGGAGAAACCCCTAAGATGTCAAAGTAGAGGGTGATTTATTTCAAAATTCAAGGAGGCAGAAGATCCTTTACCTCCACATGCAGTGTTCAGGGCCAGCAGTCCCTGTCCCATGGAACAGGGAGAAGGAAGGGCAGAGCCAGACTCTGCCAGGCTAAGAACTTCACTGTACCAGAAAACCCAGCTGGGTCATTCCAGCCGTCCCCAAGGTATCACAGCAAACAGAGCAGAGTTTGCTCAGAAGTGACTGTGGTGCCTGCTGAAACTAGTGCTGCCCTCCATTGTCACTCTGCTGATAAAGAAGTTTCATGAAAAGAAAAGCAGCATTGCAGGGAAGCTGCACATCTGCCTAGTTCTGGGATTTTATCCGTTTTCCAGAGGTGGTCCTGACCAAAGGCACGTTCCAGCACAGCTGCCTCCTGCCCCACTGGGAACAAACAGAACCTTCATCCCATTTCCTGTCACCAACCCTTTGTGCCTCCTGTGAGCCACACCTTGGGAAACCTCTGCAAATTTTGGAAGAAGTGGAGCATAAGAGGTGGAGCTGCCCAGCACATCCCTTGTTCCAGCCCTTGGGGCAGGAGAGGTCACACCACAGGACACCAATGCCTCCTCATGCCACAGGCTCTGGCTTGCTGGTGGCACTGCAGGACAGGGGTGCTGGATCCTGCCAGTGGGCTCAGGGTGCCCAGCACGAGCCCCTGCTCAGACCCCAGAACTCTGTGTGAGCCAGACTGGCAGGGCACTGAGGGAGCTGCTCAGGAACCACACCAGTGAGCAAACAGGATCACCCAAAGCCAACACCCAAAGGGTGCAGCAGGGCTGCAGGTTCCTGGAGAGGGCAGAAGGCTGGCAAGGGCAAAGGGAGCAAGCCTGAGGGTTTCCAGTGTCTTCTCAGGAGCCTTCTAGGATTGCCCTGGAGCTCAGACCTGGCAAAAGAGCCCTGCACACACTGCAGGGGGGAGCAGTAAGATGGGACAAAAATATTTTTATATATCACATCCTAAACCAGAATTCTCCATTTGGCTTCATCCTAAGAGAAAGGTCCACCTGCTGCTTGGAAAGCAAGGGCTCCAATGGCCACTACATGGTTCCAGCTGCAAGGCAGAAGCTCCCCAAGACTTCAGGCATAAAATACATTTATTGAGATAAAAATTCAGAGGAAGGCCAGCAGCAGCTGGAAGGGTGAGTGCACTGCTCAGGGGTGTTTATGTTCCAGGGCTCAGAGCCATGATGGGAGCTGGTGTGGGGCTGCTCCCAGCCCAGTGGAGGAAGGGCACGCCTGGCACCGCTCCAGGGCTCAAACCCCAGCTCCTGCCCCTGTCCATGGCTCTGGCAGCCCTGGGAATGGTTTATTCTTCAACTACTTCTAACTGGACTAGGCACTGTGACAGTGCCCAGCTCCAGCAGGCCTGACCTCAGCCAGCAGTGCTGAAGAGCTGATGCTGCACAAGCCAAGGCCACTGCTATCAAGTCATGCCAGAAAGCAGGGTCAGACCCCACTGTGACCACAGAGGGATGACAGCCCCACATTTGGTGCTGAGCTCAAATCAGGCCATGCCTTAAATCCTGTGGGAGAACAGAGCTGAACCCTAAAGGAGCTGATGCTCCAGCAACATCCCCACCCAGGTCACAGCAACCCCAGGAGCTGCCCTGCTGCAGGTTCAACCATGTCCATGTGAGCTGCTGACCACACTGCAGGGAGAGCTGCTGAAGGAAACTTCTCCCTTCACATCCACAGCATGGCTGAACTTCAGTGCTCTGTTTTAATGCCACAGTCCTCATCCCCTTACACCACGAGAGCTGAGCTCCTGAGTGGCTGCAGTGCTCTGATGGTACCATGTGCTGCCTTCCTCCTCATACCCACCCTGCTCCTCTTTCTGCTCCCTGCTCTCCACTCGCTGCTCCCCTCCACAAGCCGAGTTACTCACCAGCCTGGCACAAAGCCCTGCATTTTTTTTTTTTTAATGTGCTTTTCCAAGGTTAGGGACATAAATCAACACCCAGAAGGCTCCAGCAAACACAAGCCCGTGAGATCAGCAGCAGAAGACCACAGACAGAAGGCAGAGGACCAGCACTTTGGTCTTTTGGCAACAGGGTGTTCTTGGCCAGGCTCCCTTTCCCATCTTTCAGGCTGTGCTTGCCACCCACTCCTCCCTTCCCCGGGATGACTCGCAGCGTCGTTAACATCCAACAAACGAGGGCTGAGGGAGTTCACACCTCCAGTTATTCACTAACACTGCCGGCAAACTCGAGACTGTAACGTGCTGCTCTGCCTGCAGACTGCGCTTGGAAAATCCTCCCATAAAAAGCACACAGCTATTTTTAAAGGAAATCCTGGATGCCTCTGAACGTGCAGGCAGCAGGCAGCCACGAAGGTGTGCCAAGTGGAGGAACCTCTGGGCTGGAGCTGCAGTCTGACACCACCACATCTGCAGCACTCCGGCGGCCGCGCCAAGCGCGGAACGAGGCCGCAGCGCCGGCCAAAGCCGCGGTGCTGCCGGTCGTGCCAAAAGACACAGGAGCGTGGCCAGGAGCAGGGCAGGAGGCTCTCAGGGGATGCAGCAGCTGCTGGTGGTGGTCAGCACTCCCTGCCAGGCACAGCGTGGGCCGGCCCCGTGCACGGCGCGTCCTGCAGCACCTGAGCCAGGGGTGCGCCCGGCGCTCGCCTCGTCACAGCTGATGCAACCACGCAGCCAGTGAAGGCTCACCAGAGTGAGAATTTTACTGAAAACTGCATTAGTCAGCCTTTAAAGGCTCCAAACGATCCTTTCAAGGAAGAACCAGTGAAGAAAAAGGATTAATTTCTCAAAGTTCAAAGGACAGAATTTATTTTTGGAAATAACATTTCACTACAAATCCTGCAACTGAGACAGATCAAAACCAGCAACACCACAAACTAAATCTGAAGGACAGGACTGTTGGAAAATCTCTCTCCAACAAAACAGAGGGGTGACAGAACAATTAATGGAGGGCACATTAGGGAATATCTTGTTCTCATCCACCACTGCTTCTACAGACATCAGGTCTGCAACTACTCTGCCAGGACCGGAGCTCCAGGGACAAATCCTCCCAGAGCCAGGGCTCCTGAGTCCCAACTGTGTCCTGCATCCTCTTCCCACCTGCCATGGTCCCAAAGACTCATTATGAGACTCCTTCCAGCCACCCCTTCCCTTTGCCATTCACTGACATTTGGGCTGATGCCACCCAACCACACTGTGTGGGGACAGAGCAGCTGGGATTTGAGAGCAGCTCCAGCGCCAGCACAGCTCAGTGCAGTAAGATCTCATCAGAAAACCCTTCCCTCCACCAGGATTTCTTGCTTTTATCTCATCTTTGTCTGAGCTGGTGGCTCCAGGACTCCACAGACCTCTTTTTCTTTTCCAGTACAAGATGCAACTTCTTTTGCTGCCAGTTGGATCCGCTGATGGACAAAGGCTTCTCCTCAAGATCTACATTACTTTTGCATAAATATCTCCCACATACTGGTTTTGGACTTTAACTTTTCTCCCCTTGAATCAAAATACTGATTTTCCTCTGATCATCATTTGGTTGGATGAAATCTAAAGTTGGAGGATATCAGATTTGAGGGGAGAGGAGAGCAGAGTACAACAGACGTGGTGTGCTCATCTTGCTGTATTTCCCACTCAGCCCCACAGACACTCTGCTCTCATTAGCACTTAATGCAGGGGAAAATAAAGAGGTTTAATATTAAAACAGCATGGGCACACGGAAAACATCCACCTGGACCTGTTGGAACTTGCCCAATATCTCTCCCAAGCTCTTTCTCTATACAAGGAGCTTTTTCACTCCTAAAACTGTAACTCCTTATCTGGGCTAATAACATTCAGTATGAAACCTCTCAAATTCCATTTGAAAACTTAAGTATTCAATAACTAAGACATTTCTCCACTCCATCAGAAATGTAAGAGCTTAAAGACCATCCTGCTGCCACCATGGAACAGCTCACCAGGTCTGCTGGTTCCACCTGAGCCCCGTGGTGTGAATCCAGGGGCTGCTGCTCTCCCACCCTACAACCTCATTTATGCCAAGGAAGGGTCTTGCTGCTTCACCACCTGCAAAGAAAGAAAGGGCTGTGCAAGCACAACCAGGAGGCCTCTCTGAGAGAAGGACAGGGAGTGTGGGGCTGTGCAGAGAGTGGCACCAGCGCTGGGCACAGCTGACACCTCATTCAAGCCAGTGGAGTTGGCAGCCCCCAGCTGAACACACAGGCAGGGCTGCTGGCCTGAAACTCTCTGTGCAACTGGTGTGATGCTTGAAGGGACAAGCCCTAATCTGGGAACAATGGATCTGGTCACATTCCCAGCCAGGCGAATTCCAGCCCCAGTGAGGATGTGACACCCGGCACGTGGCGCTGGCAGTGCCCTGCAGCCACAGCTCCAGGAGCAGCCACACGCCCGGGGCACTGCCCTGCACAGCCACACACCCGGGGCACTGCCCTGCCGCCACANACTGCCCTGCAGCCACAGCTCCAAGAGCAGCCACATGCCCGGGGCACTGCCCTGCACAGCCACATGCCCGGGGCACTGCCCTGCAGCCACAGCTCCCCAGGAGCAGCCACAGCTCCCCAGGAGCAGCCACAGGCCCGGGGCACTGCCCTGCAGCCACAGCTCCAGAAGCAGCCCTGCACAGCCACACACCCAGGGCACTGCCAGCCCTGCACAGCCACACGCAGGGCACTGCCCTGCAGCCACAGCTCCTCAGGAGCAGCCACACACCCAGGGCACTGCCCTGCAGCCACAGCTCCAGGAGCAGCCCTGCACAGCCACACGCCCGGGGCACTGCCAGCCCTGCACAGCCACACGCCCGGGGCACTGCTGCTTTCCTCCCGGACCTGCTGAAACCCACACTGCAGTGGCAGCTGGGTGAAGAGCAGGGATTCAAACTCCAGAAATGCCTGAGCAGACAGCAATGAGGCACGTGGTGGAACCAAGAGGAAGTGTCCACTGCTGGGAAAACCTCCCTGCCCCAGGCTGTGACAAGTGATCTAGCGTGGGAACACACGGAATCCATCCTTACAAACACAAAAACCAGAACAAAACAAGATCTCCTGGCATTGCTGATCCCACTCTCCAAACCCGGGTAAGCAGGCAGAGAGGAGCCCATCTGCCCCTGCATCAGCCACCAGAAGAATCCCCAGTTTTCCCAGCCCGCTCAAGTCAACCCATTTTTCTAAAGGAAACATTAACCACAGTGGGATATCAAGATACAAGACTGCTTTTAATTACATATACAAAGGAGTCTGTAACACTCCAGCTCTCTGCAAGGGCAGCTTGCTGAGAAAAGCAACTCTGATCAAAGCAGGAAAATCTGAATCGGGTGAGCTTAGTGAGAAACTGCATAAATTGTCCCCAGGTTTTTATGCACAAACTCATGAACTTACTGCCAGAATATGTTTTAGTTGTGGCATTATCTTTCTTTCTGATTTAGCGCCTGCTGAACTTAGAGAGGGATTTCTCCCTCTGTGTTCTGCACTTGTGAGGTCACACTGCAAGTCTGTGTCCAGTTCTGGGTTCCTCACTGCAAGAAGGACAATGAGGGGCTGGAGCATGTCCAGGGAAGGGAATGGAGCTGGGGAAGGGGCTGGAGCCCCAGGAGGGGCTGAGGGAGCTGGAAAGGGGCTCAGCCTGGAGAAAAGGAGGCTCAGGGGGACCTTGTGGCTCTGCACAGCTCCTGACAGGAGGGGACAGCCGGGGGGCTCTGGGAACAGGGACAGGGACAGGAGGAGAGGGAACGACCTCAGGCTGGGCCAGGGGAGGCTCAGGGTGGACATCAGCACAAATGCCCCCGTGGAAAGGGTTGTTAACCACAGGAATGGGCAGCCCAGGCAAGAGGTGGAGCCCCCATCCCTGGAGATGTTCAAGAAATGACTGGATGTGGCACTCGGTGCTCTGCTCTGGTTGAAAAAGCGGTGACAGGTCAGAAGTCTTCTGGAAAAGGTATCTCTGTCTGAGAGTTTGTCTCCAACCCAACAGTTGTGAAGGTCAGGAAAAGCTTCAGGCCTGGCTGTGGCACAGGGTCACCCCCACATTTCCCAGGTGAGTGCAGCAATGAGGCATTTTTGTCGTGCATCACAGAGACTTCAATGTTCCCAGCCAGCTGCACAAGCCTCAGTTTAAAAGCAGCAGCCCCACAATGTGAAGATGCCCAGGTGCTCTGCAGCTCCCTTTGCTGCTCAGAGCTCCCAGCAAGGGACACGAGCTGGGCCAGGACACAGCCCCAGCCAGAGGCACCCACAGCTCATTTACAAACACACTCGTCCCAGGTCTCCTGCTCCAATCCCTGGCATTGTCTTCAGTGGCCAAGCTTCCTCTGCTAGCTTCAGTCTGCTCTGGACATATCTAAAGAATTCTTTGAAGTCAAAAGATTCTTAGCAATTAGATCTTCCCTATTTCTTTTTGCCTTCCTAATTATCCTTTTAACTGCCTTCTGCTTATTTAAATAGATCTTCCTATCCTCCTCCTTACCAGACTGTTTATACTTTTTAAAAGCCTACTGCTCACTGCTCCTAATACTGTTTACACCTTCACTCAGCCACCTCAGCTCAGTTTCTGCTTTTTTTGCCTGATTTTAGAATCAACCAGGAGAAATTTCCTCTCTGATCTCTGCAGCAGTTTGTAAATACTTCCCGTTTTGTCTACAAGAGGTTTTCTACAATAGGTTCCCTTTTCCACAACAGGTTTCCTCTCGGGAAAGGGAATGGAGTCTCTCCTAGACCACAAGTCCTTCCATAAAAATCCATATTCTTCTATATTGCTCTAAGCACTCTTCTCTCTGCTGCTCAGCCTATTGCTTTTGCATTAGGAATATAAAGCAGATTATTTAATGACTGAGTCCCCTGTGTTCCCTAACTACCTTATTCATTATCATTTCCTGCCTCAAAAAGTAAACAAATATCCTTTTGTGCTCAGTGTTACAGGAGATTACCTATGAATTTCTTTAGTTATATCTCTCCTAGGGGGGGAAAGCCACATGGAAGTACTTTGACTTCATCCAAGGGCTTGCACCAGGGTGTGGGTGATGGTCTGGAGCGTTCAGAGCATCCCATAGGGTTTGGAAGTGAGAATAATTTAGGGTCCATTTGATGGAAGTTAGAGAGTAAATTAAAGGGAAGCTGACTCAATATTTCCTCTGTTCCTTATAATCCTTCCCCAACCATCTGCTCTCAGACACTGGGAAACAGGACACCAAACCAGAGACAGCAAGTGGGATCTTTTGTGAAGCCACAGAATGGCCATTCTTTACACCATAGCACAGCTCTGCCCTGGCTCATGCTCTGAACCCTGAACCTTATTCCACACACAGAGACCCAGCACCAGCACCCAGCATGCTGCACCCACAGCTCCCCTGGGCAGGTTGTTCTGAGAGCCAATCTGCCCTGCTGCTCAAAATTTCCACCTCCTATTTTTGAAAATATTTTTTGCGTCTTCATTTTGTCATCTCAGTGTTTGGATCCTGCTTCCAGGTATTGTTTCTTGCTGTGCACTTTCCTAAAACCAGGGCCTCTGCTACCTGCTTTTGTAATTTTCTGCGTTTTAAACCCATGGAGAACTGGCTCCAAGACAATAAAAATCAACAAGCGAGTTTTCTTTTTTTGGCAGAGTTTCCCAAAATACGATCCACATCCCAAAATGTTTAAGAACAAACACTAATGAGTATTTCCTTTGACTCCTCGAACTTCTTCACTCCACTCACATGTCCTGTGTCTTCTCCAGACTTTCAACATCTCTTAAGGAAATGAGGGGACTGAAGATGGGGATGATGCATTAAAGCACAGGCAGCAGAGGGGCTGTTCTCACACAGCTCCCTGGCTCTGCACAGCCCTGCCTGGCACCCCCTACTCCCACACTCAGTGTCACTGTCACCCTGCAGTGAGTGTCACCTCTGTCCCTTTCCCACCCCAAAGCCTGGTTTGGCATTTCTGCTCCTCTCTGCTCCCCCCATACCAAAAGCACTTGCAGCTCCATCCCTCCAGGGGCACAGCCCAAGGTTCATTGCAGAGTTCACCTGATGGAGACGCCTCCATAACCCAGATTCTGTGGGCACCCGCAGTCCCTCCTTCCCTCCCCACCACTCTCAGTGCCTGTGGCCATGCCAGACCTGCCTGCAGCCTGCTTCACACCAGCTTGTGCTGCCAGAGGCATTTTGGGGAATGACACAAAATCAGGACTCACTCCCACCATCCCTTTAGCTGGAGAACAAACCCAGCCTGACATTCCCACCTCCCCTCTGCTCTCGTCCTCACACTGGCCAGGCTAAGGCAGAACAACAGCAGCACCCACCAAAGCCTCTGCAACATCCTCACCTTGTCCAGACCTTACAGGAGAAAAGACAGAAACCCAAGGGGCAGCCCCAGCAGGAGTGCCAGGGAACATCACCCCAGGGACCAGCAGGAAACCCCTGCCTGAGGCTGGCCTGGCACCTCCTGTGCACATGGGCTGAGAGTGGATCATTCCTCCTCCTTACAAATAGGGAACAGCAATATTTATTAAACATGTCTAGTTTTTCTGCTTTATTATGCATTTTACCTCTCCTCAGCTGCAATAAGTCTATACAAACCATTATTAGAATTTCTTTTGTTCCTAATACAAATACTTTCTTACTATTCCTTGCACTGACAGTCACAGATTTTTTTCTCCTTATGTTTTTAACTTCCTTTATCCATTTTCTGCACTTGATAACTTTTAACTCAAGGATAACTGTCATCTCTTCCTCTTAATATTCCTTTTTTCCCCTTTTATTGTGTTCTAATTCTCACAGCACACTGCTGCCCTGCTCACAGGAGCTCAGCCTGCAAGGGAGGGAGGGGAGGCAGGAGAGGGGCTCAGGGTTCTGCCCTACACCAGCTGCACCTACATGGAGACCAATTTTAAGCCCAGACTATGGCTCTCACTTCATGGCAGAGACCACACTTTGCTAAAAAGCGCCTGCAAATGGCACAGAGGAACAGCAGAGCCTCAGAAAGTGAAACTCAGGACCTTTTTGTGAAATCTCACCAGGCCCAACCTGTAACCAGGCTGCAGGGTGGGAGCTGAGGAGGCCTTGAGCCAAAGGGAGCCCCTCTGAGAAAGCCAGACACCATCAAAACCAAAGTGAAAACAGATGCCAGCATATAAAACCTATTTAAACTAAAGCCTGAGAAAATCAAAGTTACAGGAACATCCAGTGTAAGTGAGGCATTTTCCATTGATGAGGTCATAAATGCACTGTATCCCTGAAGAGCTTCATAAAATTTCAGGTAGGAGACAAAAGACTCAAGGCATTGCAATCCATATCCAAATTACACAGGAATGATGAAGCTGTGTTGACAGAGGAGCATCGTGCAGCCCGATAAATTAAACATGATTATTATGCCAGGAGGTAGCAGAGAACCCTGATGGACTGGGAGCCCATCCCAGAAAGGCAGAGCACAGAGGGATGCTCAAAATGCCAAGGAACACCAGAAAGGCTGCGAGTCTGCCAAGGCAGGAAACACAATTTCAGTCAGAGGAGAATCCCACAGAGACTTGCAAATGTGAAAGCCAGTTTGATGTAGAAATGATGCTCAAGGTCCCACACAGGACTTCTGTCCCCACACTGTGTCCCCAGACATGGCACATCGGGGAATCCCAGACTGGTTTGGGTTGGAAGGGACCTTAAAGCTCATCCAGTGCCACCCCTGCCACGGCAGGGACACCTCCCACTGTCCCAGGCTGCTCCAGCCCTGTCCAGCCTGGCCTTGGACGCCTCCAGGGATCCAGGGCAGCCACAGCTGCTCTGGGAATTCCATCCCAGCCCCTCCTCACCCTCCCAGGAAACAATTCCTGCCCAATATCCCATCTAACCCTGCCCTCAGCCAAGAGTGAAGCCCTTCCCTGTGTCCTGTCCCTCCATCCCTTGTGAAGAGTCTCTCTCCATCCTTCTTGCAGGCTCCCTAGAAGGCCACAATTGGGTCACCCCAAAGCCTTCTCCTTTCCAGGCTGAACAACCCCAATTCTCTCAGCTTTTCCTCACAGGAGGAACTGTTCTGTGATTCTATAAACAGGAAAATTTGTTAAGAGTGTTAATGGAGCAGCTAAAAGGCCTTGCAGGTGAGGTGGAAAACTTGGGAGATGATTATCACCTACCAAAGGGGGGTTGTTAAACAAATAATCATAGTTAAACAGCAGAGTGGAAAAGGCCATTAGGAAAAAAAGACACTCTCAGAAAGAAATCCAAATTAGGAGAATCTAAACACAAGGAAGTTACACTTTAGGCCATAAAAAAGTCAATTCAGAAAAAGATTTTGAGAAACAGGTCACTGAAAGAAAAAAAACTATAATCATAATATATTTAAAAAAAATAAAATCAAACACACAAGCACCAGAAATCTGCCAGATTCTGGTACAAATTAAGCACCGAAAAGATAAAACCACATGATAAAAATTCAGCTTCTTTGCACCAGTGCTCATTTGTGACAGGGCTTGGGACTTCTCTTCCTGGACTCTTCCTTCATAAGGAATGAGCTGAGCATCTGCACCAAACTGTGGGGTCACCAGGAAAAGCTGCACACCTGCCTAGCAAAATTAACAGCATAAAACTAAATATCTCCAGGGCCCAAGAGCATCCATCCAAAAGTCTGAAAGGCATTATGCTATTTAAATCACTCAGCACCCCCAAAATCATTGCTATCCACCTATGAACCAGCAAGCACTGAATGTGACCCCACTGTTTCAAACGGGCTCCAAGGAACTGCAGAACTTCATTTTGTAGAAGAAAAATTACTGTAAACGGTAATTTAAAAAATACAAAAAACAAAAACAAAAACAAAAACCAAACAAACAAAAAAGAAAAACAAACAAACAAACAAAAAGAAAAAAAAAACCAGAACAACAGATCAATTAAAAGTCAGTGTTCCCATGGATTGCCAGGGAACACCAGGAATCCCTCTGGGTCCTGCAGCCATAAGTCACTGGGTTCTGAGCGCTGCTGGCAGGAGCCAGGTGCAGGTAGAGCAGGGCGTGGTGCACCCCAAAAGCTGCCAGAAGAGTTTGCTCTGGGAAGGCTCTTGTGGCAAGGGCACTCACAGCACCTCCATAGGCACAGGATTGCTGCTCTGCACACAAAATCAACAACACAGAGGTAGAGGTTCTGCAGTGAAAAGCTGCTCCTTAGAAAAGGGACCTCAGCCTGTTTATTTCTTTTCATTTTATAATTTTGTGGGTCTGGTAGTGGATTGGCTTTTGGGGTTACTACCCCTTCACCCCACTGGCCAGACCAGCTGTCAACTAATATTATTGTCAGGCTGGAAATATGTAAGCAAAGGACAGTGAACAAACACAACAAAGGCTGTTTATGTTCTAAAGTGTGAGAAAGTGAAAAACTGACCCTTAATATTGTACAGAAAATAAAGAACTGACTCCATCTTATAAGCAAGTAGAAAGCTTTAAAAAATCTGAGAAAAACCAAGACAGCACAGGATGAAGAAAGAAGTCACCTCATTGATTAAGCACTGATTAAGAGAGGGAAAACAGAGGGCAGGAATAGTTTGTTCTCACAGTGGGGTCCTGCAGACCCCTGCTCCGAGCACCAGCGGGGTTTGGGAAGGGAACAGCGCAGGGAAAGCAGCCCCTGCACCACCCCAGGCCTGAATGAGCCAGGAGCATTCCCCAAGGCAAGGCAGGAGCACAGGGCACCTCTCCAGCAGCTGAGTGCCTCTGATGGAACCAGGACTCACGAGGGACAGGAATGTGCCCGTGCATAAAGCTGCACCCACAGCCCCTGGGGATGCACCTGCCAGGAGACTGCAAAACAAAACAGCAGACAAGGGCAAGAGGGTGATCCAGCCAGGCAAACTCCTGGGCCAGGCACAGGGGGTCCAGAGCAGCCCCAAAGAGCAGCACCTCAGGGAAAAGGGACACACTGGATGGCTCAGCTTTGCTTCCCAAAGCTTTGCTTCCCAAAGCTCAAAGCTAAACCCTAAAAATACACCCCACAACCAAGCAAAGGCAAATATTTTTCAGTCCCCTTTTTGCCTAAATAAATTGCAGATGCTGCAATTATCCAAATGATTGCCTTGGCGGTGGGTAATGCCAGGCTACAGAAAATCCACATCCCAAGGGGCTGCAGCACATCCTGGGACAAGATCTGAGGAGCCTCCGAAGGGTGGGCACAGCACTGAGGAGAGAAAGAAACACCTGAACCAGTGGAAAATACAGCTCTGACAGTACCATAGCTGGAGTTACAGCTGGAGCTGGAGCTAGCTGGAGCTAGGACACAGGTATGGGACAGCTGGCAAGGCTGCAGGCTCACAAGGAAACCCCAAAACCAGCCTGCATCAGTGTTTTCTTCTTCTAATTTATGGATTTGGTCACCCCACAACACTTGGTGATGGAGAACTGGGAATCAGAGCTGCTGCTGGCCTTTGAAAAGACATCCCTGTAATGGAGAGGGCACAGAAACACCCAGGGAAGGCAGGAGACACCAAGGGCCTCAACCTGGGAGAGCAGAGAGCTCCTGCAAAGGAGCAGAGCTGAGAGCAAAATTCCCTCTGCCTTTAAACAGAGAGATGGGGAAACACAGCAGTGCACCAAAGTCCAAGGAAAATACAGGAGGACAGACTTGTCGAGGTGTCCAAGGGGGGGAAATGATCCAACATCTCACCTTGCCCATGCAGGATTATCAACAGCTCTTGCACAGGAATGAGGAATGGAGCCAGCGTGTTTGCTGAGCCCGCAGCTCCTCCACCCAGCACTGGTCACCTTTGACACCCCTAAATAATCTCCAGGAAGAAAGAACAGTCCAATTGCTTTGAGTTTACAGCCTGAAGCTTGGAAAAATGTAACAAAAATAATTGGACAAAAAAGTTGAAAACTTATGATGTCCAAAAAAAAAAAAAGTTTCTGCAGTTTGCTTCTGAAAAATTTCCTACTGCTTTTTTGGGTTTGTGGGATCATTAAAATAGCTGAGCTGGGAACGTCATGACTTGGTTGGTTTGGCTAATAAAGGGGACCTTCTGGGCTGGAACAGTGGGGATGTTTATGGGGAAAAAAAGGCTTTTTGTGAAGAAAATGGAGTCAACTATTGATATGCAAAATAGACCAAATGATTATTTATATAGGAAACTATTCTAACGTGATCAAACTTTAAATATTAAAAAAAAACCCCAACCCACCACTTTGGCAGAAAAGGAACTAAAAGTAGTATTCCTGGTGCCAGAATATTGCTAAATATTGAGAGGTTGTATTAATGGATTTGTACTTCTTCTGCGAGGGCCCTCCTGCCATAGAGACAGCTCAGGTAGAGGGATGGGGTGTTTTGGAAACAACATTGGCCAAACACTTGAAAATTACATAAATCAAGAGGAGACAGATAATTTTTTTTGCTATTTTTGGGTGGGAGGAAGGAAGAACCTTGAAAAATGTAAATATTCAAATGCAATTTTTCCTCCATAATGCTATTTTGCTCATTATGTTCTCCTAACAAAACAAACCCCTCCTGTCCTGTGGAGGCAAAGGGACAGGCTGGAGCCCAGGAATTAGGGAATGTTTCACTGACTCCAGTCAAAGCTGCCTGTAGGGAAATTTAACCACAAGCCTAAATCCCCACAGGACTCGTCCCTAAGTGAATTCCAAAGCAGAACAAAAATTAAAGATTGAAGATTAAAAATAAAAAAAAATTTTAAAAAACCCCAAACCACATCTCCTATGAGGAAAAGTCAAGACAGAAATGGAAAATTCCTTGCTGGCAAAGATGCTAATTGCATACCTTGTGCTAGGAGCTGAATATCATAAATTTCTACATATATATTTAATTAGGTTAATTTGCAAACCGTAGACATATGTCTGCTTGAAGCAGACAGGAACATTTCATTTTATACATTTTAAATCTCACATAATGAGCTCCAATCACAAGCAGTGTTTATGCTGCAGGAGGACGGCCAAGGAGCTCCCTGTCAGAGGAGGGAAGCACAAACATCTCCCACTCACACAAACAAACAGCCACAATGTGGGACTGATCTCCTCCACCTTATCAGGAACCCAAAGCAAATGCAGCATTCTCAGCAAATCTGCTTTCTGGCAATTAAATCAAATCAGATTACACAGCAAATAAATAAATAAATAAATGCAAGATTTCAGGAAAAGGAAGAAATCCACAGGAATCACCCAGACCTGGAATAAATCCACAGGGCTCACCCAGCCCAGCCCTGTCCCTGCACAGACCCCACCAGCCCCACCCTGGGCATCCCTGGCAGCGCTGTCCAAAGGCTCCTGGAGCTGTGGCAGCCTCGGGGCCGTGCCCATTCCCTGGGGAGCCTGGGCAGTGCCAGCACCTCTGGGGGAAGAAGAAGAACCTTTCCTTGATCCCCAAGAAATGTTCCAAGGGACTCTCCTACATCCCTCTGGCATCTGCCAGCACTGCCAGGAGCAGCCCTGAAGCAGGGCTCCCAGACAGCCTGGGATACAGAGTGGCTCTCTGGATGTATCTCCACCTGAACACTCTCTGGATACCTTTACATTTTTTATTCCTTGCCCAGAGCCCTCCCCGGCTCCAGGCAGAGCGGGTGCCCTGCCAGGCTGTGTCTCTGGCATGTCCTAACAAACCCCATGGAGCAGAAATGCCAATTCCAACTGTTATCACTAACCAGCCAAATTTAAAGGCCTCTAAAATAAAGACACATAAGAAGGTAAAAATATCCCTCTCTTGGACTTAATACGCAGTAACCCCAGCAGTATTAACCACAAGTATTAATCACTGAGAGATGCCCTGAAGCCAAGTCAAAACACAGCCCAGGGCAGCCTTCCTGGTGGTCATTCCTTCATTCCTTCCTTCCCTGGTGAAGTCCAACTCCAGCCCTGCCAGCCCCCACCAGCAACCCCAGGGCCACCAAATGCCAGGTCCCGTCCCCTGGTGTCACTGCCACTGCCCAACAGCATCCCCTGACTGCAAAAACAAAACCCACTGATTCCCAAGGGGATTTTTAGATCCCCTCTGCCACCAGCCTGATCCAAATCCAGCCCTCCCTCCCTACAGAGGTTTCCAAAATGCATGCACAAATTCAAAAAGGTATTTTATTCCCAGCCAATAATTATCCTGTGTTCTTACAAGTCTCTCTTCCCACCCTCAAAATCACAAATATCTCACAAACGCCAGTGAAAGCTCAGGATTTGCAGCCCACAGAGTAAGGCACATCAGACCTCAAGGGACAGATTTACACCCAGAAAAGCAGGAGCTATTCTTGGGTTTTGAGCCAGAGCCGCACTGGGGCTGCCTGCATGCTGTTCTCTGGGATGCTCCCTGCTCAGCCTCCAAACTGCATCCACCACCCTGCAGACTGAACACAAGAAATTGTACAAATCTGCTGGAAACGGCTTTCATTCATTCATTCTCTCCTCGTGTAGCCAAGTAAACAGAATAGTAGTTAAGAAAAAACCAAAAAACCTCACCAAAATACAGTCAACTCGATTTCAAGTGTGCACCCCAAAGGCTCTGCAGCACCCCAAGCCCTGCTCCCAGTGGGGCCAGCCCACATCACTCCAGGTTTTCCTCCAGGTTCCCATCCCTGCTCTCCCACACCAGCAGAGCTGCTGGCTTTGGTTGCAGTTTTGAAAACTGAGGTTTAATACTTCTAAAAATAGGTCTAAAGCAATTAAATACTTGTACTAAAATTGTTCTCAACATACTGAAAGCAGTAAATGACAGCCCTTCAACGCAAGCACACCCAACTTCTGAAAACTGACTTCTGCTATTTTCGGGCAGGAAAGGATACCTACACCCACGCAGAGCAAAAAATTAACTTCCATAAAATCACTGCTGCCTGTGTGTATCTAGTAAAGTGAAATCACAACAAATATCAGATCCTGAAGAGCCTGGAGACCCAGTGGTGCCATTGGGACACCAGCATGTGACCACATTTGGCCCATCCAGCCTGGCTCAGCTCACTGCCAGCGGGGAGGTCTGACAAACCCGGCTGCTCTCACTTCCATCAGTTGCTGAGATATCAAACCTTGTGTGATAACATCCCTGCTTTCTGAACCATGGCAGAAAACACCACAGAGCTCCTGTGCTCCTGGCCCAAGCACAGTATGGACCCAACAGCCCTCACAGCATCCCAGACCCACTGGAGAACCTCCCTGCATCCAGGAGTTCTCAGGCACATCCATATGCACACACAGGCACAGGTATTGATCCCTCAAATACCTGTGCCAACTCCTCGAGGCTCCAGCAGCCCCTCTCTGCTCCACGCTCTGACATTCATGTTTCCCTTTGTCAGCCCCTTATCAGTGCAGGCAAATTCTCCAGTCTCTACTTCTCCACTTCCAGCCTTATTTTCCACATTACACCAGCCAAATATAGATGTGAAACAAGCAGGAGTGTTGGGAATCACAAGCAAGGAAAGCCTTGCCTGTATAATTAAATCTTTGTAGGTACAGTATAGCAGTGAAACCTTTCTAAACACACGCTGGAGTGCCTTGGAAATACAGGTGAGGGAAATGAAGGGAGGGACTGCCAAGGAAAGCTGTTCTAGCAGAGGAATTGGTGTGGTGACACTGCTCCCACCACCAGAAAGGACAAGGCTTGGCCACCCTCAGCCCTTCCCATGGGGACAGCCCATGCCAGGCTGGCCCAGGGCTCTGCAGTTTCACCCCAAGAGAGCCACAAGGCCTCCAGCTTGAGGCAGCACAGCTCCATCAACCACAGCTCCCATCACCTGGCAGGAGCCTGGAACTGCCCTGACCCGGGCCAGGACCCACCTGGGCACACCCAGGCAGGCACAGGCAGGGGCTCCGGCTGGTCCTCCCCATCAAGGGGAGGCGGAACATGCCCTGTGCCCCCCACCCTGCCTCTGCTCCCCAGGCTGCCATCCCAGCGTGCTGGTACAAGCCCCCACAGCCTGGTCAGTGAACCAGAGCTAAATGCCACTCAGCTGCCAAAATCCTGAAAAACACACAGCACAGGAACTCTGTCCATGGCTACAGAGGAGGCTTCATTAAGGGGATGGATTCAAATCTACCTGTGCCACTGCCACACTGCTGGTGCCCTCTGTGCTGCATCTCCCCCAAATGCACCACTCCGAATACAAAGCTTCTTTGCACTTTCAATGAGCACAGGGGAGAATTTTCTTTATTTAATCTCTGTTTTCTGCCACTGCTTGCTTTGGGAGAATCCAACAAGTGAAACTCAACTCCGAGAGCCACCCAGCAGCTTGCCCAGCGCCTCCCTGTGCATTTACAGACTCTGCAGTGTTGGAGTACAAACCCCACACTTCAGGAGATAACCTGTGTCCATCATCTGGGGTCTGACACACATGCTCCAGCATCAGCAAAGCAATTCCGGTGTGGGAAGAACCCTGCCAGCTGAGCCCAGCCCCAAGGATGAGCAACACTGACACTGGGCATCCCACCCACCACAGCCCCACCACAGCAGGGACAGCAGAGAAGGTCCAGGGATGGGCAGGTCCAATGGACTGGTCAAGGTCTGAGCATCAAACCTCAGCCAAGGGACCACTGTGACTGTGACCTGAAACACCAAGAGCGAGTGCACGGCAGCCTTGGTGTCTCCAGCACACACATCCTGGGAAGAGACCTCCTCTGCAGAAGGGGCACTGCTCAGCCTTTCCCTCTCCCAGAGGAGACAGGAGTGTGCAGCAATGGTGCCACATCCCACGGGTCACCTGGACATGCAGCAGCCACAGCCACATCCCAGCTTCCCCACGGCCAGGCAGGGACAGCAGGCACCAAACCCTCCACACAGAGCCCCCCACAGGGCTGCAGCCAGGGGGTCTGGGGAGAAACAGCTGTTGCTGAAGCCACCATCAATTCAACCTTCTGCTTATTATTTTTGATTATTAAATTTTGCATTCTCTTGGTTATGTTCCCAAGCAGAAAGCTCTACATGTAGCATATATTATCTTTTACATATTAGGTATTGCATAGATTCATGTTTTTCCAGTCCCTTTCTGTTACAACTTCACCCCACTGTCACCAGAGCTAACCAAGGTCACCAGGAGCTGCTCCTACCCAGGGCCTCTTCCCCACACACCACAAGCCACTGCCTTCCCCAGGCCCTTTGCCCACTCCTGCTGCCATGGTTTAAAAATTCAGCTCTCACATGACGAGGCAGAGCCCCTGTGACAAGCTGCACCAGAGCCCTGTGCCCCTGATGAAAGGCACATTGCAAATGGTTATTTTTCATATACTATCCATGGTAAACAGCAGCATTCATTTCTATTCCCTTGCTCCAGACAAATCAATGATTGTTAATGCAAAGTCAACACGTCCAGATGTAGTTTGCATACTAGTTAACCACTAAATTGGCATCACATAGTACAAAATAATCAAGAGACATTCAAGGAACCAAACAAAAGCAAAAAGCAGGCAGATGACTAGCAATTAATCCATAAAAGACCTTTAAAAATTAGAAACTTCTTCCCCAGAAAACACGGTATGGCCAAATGGAATCCGTAAATGTGAATTTCCAAATATGCACAATGCTGGATACACAGAAATGTAGAAATTGTAAGAAATAAATATCTCCTGGGGCCATCTCCCCACGTCCCTTACCAAAAACACCCACAGCTCCAGCAGCACTGGCAGCCCCTACCCAGGCACCTCTTCCCCTGTTACATTATGCACAAATAGTGCCCAATCTGGCAAACCTCTGACAAAACTCACATTTCAGGATGGTTCCCCACAACTGCAGGACCACCCTTGTGTGTTTTACAGCTCCCAGCACACAAATAATCACCTGCAGGGATCCAGGCATGAACTGGAGCAAGCATAGAGCCCAGTGTAGCCCCTGCAAGGCACAGGGGATGCAGCAAACCCTTGGGATGTGCCACAGTTCCTGCACACCCTTATCCCACAGGGTAACCACACTGCCCTGTGCCACTCACCAAATCTGAGAGGTAACCACACTGCCCTGTGCCACTCACCACATCTGAGATGCTCAAGGAGAGGCCACCAGAGGCTCCATGGGCAGTGCCAGGGACTCTACAGTGTCACCTGCCTGGAGCCAGCGTGGCCCCAGAGGACCTGGGCCAGGGGGAGCTGGGCCAGGGGCACCACAGGAGCAGCATCCAGGACCTCGTACTGAGTCCTGCCAGTCCATGGTGGGAAGGTCAAAATCTCTGAACAGGCACAGCATCCAAAGAATTATTGAGCCACAGAATCCCCTGAGCTGGAGGGACCCACCAGGATCTCCCAGCCCAGCCCCTGGCCCTGCACAGACCCCACCAGCCCCACCCTGGGCATCCCTGGCAGCGCTGTCCAAAGGCTCCTGGAGCTGTGGCAGCCTCGGGGCCGTGCCCATTCCCTGGGGAGCCTGGGCAGTGCCAGCACCTCTGGGGGAAGAACCTTTCCCTGCTCTGCAGCCTGACCTTGCCCTGGCAGAGTGGGCACAAATCCTGACTCTATATCAGCATGACCCTTTGAGCAGGTCTCAACCCTCTCCCTCCTCAAAAAAAAATTTAAATTAAATTAATCTAATTTTTAGAACACTAATTCTACTCTAATTTCACTCCTGCACTTGCATAATTGCAAACTTGATTGTGCATCACTGGGGCCATGTGACTGCACCCAAGAACTGAACTATTCCCAGCGTTGCATTATGGCAGCGATATATATTTAAATTATCCTGGAGTCATGCAATAACCTCCCAAGGTTTTATATGACATTTGTATAAATATTATCTACCACTTTAATAATATTATGTCTGTTTTCATTCTGGGATGAAAATATGTCACTGAAAATGAGGCCCTGGAAATTTTTCTTTTTTAAAAAATACATTTCAGTTATGTCACAAGAAATCTGTTGGTATCACTCAGCTGAGCTCCCTCCCTTCCCTTCCCCTTCCAGGCTGCCAACAGCAGTTTTGAAAAGGATAAAATATTGATCAACTTTCCAGAAGAAAAAAAAAGGAGAAAAAAAAAAATCCCCCTGAAGGCAGGCTGCAATGAAACATTATGAAATCTCTTCCAGGCAGGAGCAGGTTTGTGCTGGAAGGAGAGGCAGGAAGGTGAGACAGGCCCTGGCTGTGGGATGTGGTGCTGGAAGCTTGGTGCTCCCCAGGGAGTGAAGGATGGAAAGGCTGCAGCTCCCACCCTTCCAGCATCCCCCAGCAGGGAGGACACGCACAGCACCCCCAGCCAGCCAGGAGCTCCACAACAGCTGAAACAGCTCCAGCTCCTCTGCTTCAGGAGAAACTTCAAAGGTATCACTGCCAAATGCTGCCACTGTGACCCTACAGCTGAGCCCTGGTCATTAATTCTAATTAAAATGCAGCACCCATCACTGTGCCCCCACCAAATCCCAAATCCACAGGGCTGCTCCCCAAATCTCTGGGTGTGTGGCAGGGCAAAGGAAAAGCAGCATCAAAAGATTTGATTCACATGAGAAAAAAATGTATGAAACCTTTTTTTAAAAAAAAATTACAGCTAAACAATTTCTTGGGCTATAATCATAGTAAAACTTTTGGGGTGCAGCTCAAGAAAGGGAATTTTTGGAGGGTAAGAATATGGAAAAGCCACCACGCTACAGTTTCCTGGATGAAACCATGAACAAAATATTCTCCAGGACTGTTTAATCCAATTTGGAGCATCGTGTGTAATTTTTACCCAGATGTGCCACCCGACTCTAACTGCACCACTGCCAGGCTGGCACCAGCCTCTCGCTCCATTATTTGCTAAAAAAGGAATTCAGGAAGAGGGTGGGTCCCTTTCGGGGGGGCTGGGGGCAAATAAATGCAAAAATAAAAATATGGA
Source organism: Cisticola juncidis (assembly GCA_013400215.1). Lineage (NCBI taxonomy): Eukaryota > Metazoa > Chordata > Aves > Passeriformes > Cisticolidae > Cisticola > Cisticola juncidis. The sequence goes on along the minus strand of VXBR01007019.1, from coordinate 43,123 downwards.
GTTGACATTTCCACGTATTTCTTCCTCCACCCAAGAGTTATCCTGCTTTGCATTTTTTTTCCATTTCCCGCCCCCCCCTTGTAAAACTCAAAACATGAAACAAATAAAGGGGAGAAGAGTGAAAACAGCCCCCCAAACCCTGAATTCACCAGCCACTCTTTTCTGATTTTCAGCAAAAATGAAGTTACAGGGAACGGAAAATCAAAACCAAAAGAAAAAAAAAAAAAAAAAAAAAAGNAAAAAACAAAAAAAAAAAAAAAAAAAGAAAAAAAACGCACACACAAAAAAAAAAAAAACTTTTCAGGGGTTTGAGATTCAAAATTAAAAAATTCATTCTGGTTTGAAATTTAATTTTAATTTGTGCAGCGCCCAGATTTCAGCATTTGCTGGTGCCCAGCAGCTCCAGAAACTGACTTTGGAGTTTAAAATTTAAAAATGCTTTTTTCCAAAAAGAAAAAAGAAAAAAAAAAAAATCCAAACTGCTGCAGCTGTGGAGCCAGCCATCTTGCTATTTTGTCCCCATTTTAGAGAGGATACTGTGTCAAGGTTGGTAAAACTCAATGTTGACCTAATCTTTCCCTTCCTCTCCCTCCCCCACTTTTGGGTGGAAAGGCCATGTAGCTCTCCTAGATTGCTTTTTTCTTGAAACAATGCATGTTTCAGTGCTCTTTTGTTATTTATTTTTAAAAAGATCAATACCAAGACCCCAGTATTCAAGGGCAACCCTACAATAATAAACCAGTGTGTGCACAGTCCAGAACTCACAGACACCCTGGAACAGCAAAATAATAAGGACAGGACAGCATTTAAAACAAACAAGCAAAAAAAAATTTAAAAATCCACCAAAAATGATTAAGAAAAAAAATTATTTTCAATTCAAACTCCAGCAAGGCTTTAACAGTCAAGGAGAAAAAGGATTTGAAATTGTGAAAAATATTATGGCTGAGCCCTTTAAAGGCACTTCAGTTTGAAAAAAAAATGAAAATTACTAAATCTGCAAATTTTTTTCACAATATTGTTAATTATGCATATTCATAATATCATGGCGGACCTTATAATAAACCTGTGTAAATATTAGATTTATGTGAGCCATAGAACCTGGAGTTATTACAGTGTGTTTAAAAAAAAGAAGAGGAATAAAACCTAAAAAACATAGTATGGAAATTTTCTTCTTTACAAAAGAAGTAGGAAATTAAATGCTGGAAACTGTTTTAATTATGCCAGGAGAAATCATCCAAAAAGCCAAGAAATTCTAAAATAAAACTGACATTCGACACTTAATTTTGCTTGTCCTCGTGTTTTCTTGGACTGTGTTTAGAATCTCATTGTTTAACAGCAGTTTTGCATGAAATCCAAAATCACAAAAAAAAAAAAAATTTTGGGTGTGTCCACAGCAAATTTTCTGGGTTCTTCATTTTCCTGCAAAACTCCTTATTTCGAACAAAATAACTTTAAGCACTGCGGCAAAAAGGGAAAAAAAAATAAACACTGAGTTTTGGCAGAGCTTGCTGCACAAGTTCAAAATTACAATGAAGCCCAATTCCTAATTGCTCCGGAACAGCAATTCTGCCACTTTCCCAAACTAATCCCTCCCTGCAGCTCACCCGGGGGGCCCACCAAAAACTTGACTCACTTTCCTTTCCCAGCACTCCACTGCTGCCAGGCTCCGTTTTTCTCCAGAAAATGGGGGTGGAGGGGAGAAAAACCTGAATTCATTCAAATTCCTGTTTAATTTTCATTTCCATGAGCTGAGCTTTGGCTCCAAAGGGACACACACGAAATTTGCGGGGCGCTGCGGGAGCTGCCGGAGGAGCCCCGACATGGGAGATCCGGCCCCAACTTTCTGGGAAAAAAAATTAGAAATAGCAGAACATTTCCTTCTTTTTTTTTTTTTC
>VXBR01007019.1:11630-40422 GCA_013400215.1 Cisticola juncidis | reverse complement strand
CCGAGAGCCCGGCGGGTGCGAGCTCGGGGAGAGCCCGGGTCCCGCACGGCTTCCCCAGGCCTCCCACACCTCATGAGCCTCACTGAGCACCAGGGGAAGGGTCCAGGGACGAAGCGGGACCCCCGGGGACACGGGGTGAGAGGGGACAGATGGCCCGCCAGAAGGGACACGAGGGCATGGCTGGAGCTGGGCCAGGGCAGGCTCAGGCTGCAGAGCAGGGAAAGGTTCTTCCCCCAGAGGTGCTGGCACTGCCCAGGCTCCCCAGGGAATGGGCACGGCCCCGAGGCTGCCACAGCTCCAGGAGCCTTTGGACAGCGCTGCCAGGGATGCCCAGGGCGGGGCTGGTGGGGTCTGGGCAGGGACAGGAGAGAGACTCGATCCTTGGTGGTTTCTTCCAGCTCAGGATAGTCTGCGATTCCATGATTCTCCGAATGGCTTGGGCAGCATCACCCCTGCCTCCTCTCCCCCAATTCTTTCTTCCCCCTCACAGCATACCCAGGACTGAAATTGCCCCGTGCCCTTTTAGCTTTGAAGCTCCCAGCTTTTGGTCCCACTAGGTCTGAGAGCTGTTTTGCCACAACACAAAACAGGGAAAAACCTTTCTCTACCCTGACACAAAACTTGTCCTGCCACCCTGTCCCTCCACAAAGAGCATTTCCTCACCACATGCTCACAATGCTCCTTGCTGCTCAGCAAACTTCGTTCATTTCCTCAGCAAACTTCGTTAATTTCATCAGCAAACTTTATTAATTTCCTCCAAAAAGAAGGGGGGGAAATCAGTGCTTTTCTTCCCCTGGAAAGCACACAGCATTAACTATAAACATAATTACATCTCATGCATACCTGGTGTTTTCTCCCTTGTGAAGCAGTGCCAAAAATAGTTATTGATAGTATTAATAAAATAATCTGAACTTGTGAATTTTCCTGCCCCAGCCCATGAAACCCTCTTTCCCAAGAGCTCCGCAAAACCAAGGATTTGTGGAGAGCCAAATGCTGATCTTGCTCTTGTTGCCCAGCCTAAGGATAACTTCAAAGATATTGCAAAACACAGATTTATTTTTCTTAATATCTTTTATGCAGATTTCATTCCAAATCACTGTATGGTCAGATAATGTAATTACAGAGCTAAATAAAAATAAAGGGGCAGGGGAATTGGTGGGGACATTGGGCAAGGGAAGGTGTTTTCTGAATGAGCTTAGAAGGGATGTGGGAAGTCAAGAAGCAGAAACCATTCAGAAGGCTTTCAGCCCCGTGTTGGCATCAAGCACAAGCAGAAAGAATCCCCCGTGGAGCAGACTAAAGCAAAATCCAGAGTTTAGCAAATAATGTTTGAGGAGGGTTTGGGGCAAAATGCCACTTTGATATGGAGTTTGCAGGATGAGGAGGAGCATGGAGATACCCTCAACATCCCTTTGCCTTTGGGAACCTGCTCACTGACCTCTAAAAGCCACAGCCTGGAGGTAAAAATACCCAACCCGCTGTGTCCTGTGATGTCTCAGGGCACATTTCAAGCCATCCCTGGGTGCTTTGAAGCACCTTCAGCACTGGAGAACCCATCACAGCTCATGGTGTCTTGGCCAACCCTTTGTCACCTTCTCACTTGGAGCCTGACCCTGTTTTGCTTCCATTGGATCCATTTGTAACGTGGAAAAGCCTCCTGCCTCCCATGTGCATGAACCGTGTGAATAAATCACACCTCCACCTTCCTTTGGGGGCTCTCTTCCCTCTGGGAGGACAATCTTCGAGCTCTCCAAGCTTCCTCAGCCCAAACCTCCCATTTCTTCTGGTCATGGAGACAGAATAGATGCAGAAAAGAATGGGAACTGTGAAACTCACAGAGACCCCAACCAAATCTTCTCTGTCATTCATGTTTTTGCAATGGCTTTGCAGTCTGCTTTGACTGCCCAGTGAACACGGATTGTCACTCTGGGAGGGGATTTGGGGGTCCAAAGGGGAGAGTTCCCAGTTCTGGGTCAAATCTCAGAGTCTGAAGCCTCTGTCCTGAGGGATTTGGCTGCTGGTTGGTTTTGGCTCTGTGAAACTGGCCCTTAAAACTCACCTGTATTTCTGCTGCTGATTTGATGCTGTTTACACACAACAAACATCATCATTGAGACCCCTCCTGCCTGAGACAGCCCCTTCTCCTCCGATGGCATGAGGTCTAATGCAGAAATTCTACAAGCCAAGACATCCTTGATTAGGAAATTTCCATGGATTAAGCCTAAGAAATTCCAAGCGTGTTTTATTCCTGGAAGAGTGAGATACCCATCAGGTCACTCAGGCTGAAGTCCCTTCTGATGAGGTGACCTATTTGGGACAAATGTTTTAGCTGTGCCAGTCTTGCCACTCTGATAGCATCTGATGGGCTCTTCTGTCCTGAATACCAAATTTTGGGGTTTTCTCTCAAAACTTCCACAGGATCAGTGACCAAAGCCTGAAAAGCCACATCCTTATTTTGAAGTGCCCTCAGTGCTTCCCTGGGTAACAATTTCTGACAGGCCCATTGCAGCCAGGAGCTCTCCACATCACATTTCAGAACAGGCTTTCCAATAAAGGTCAGTCACTTTTCTCTTCTTATTCCAGTTTCTGGTGTCTGCAGGCAGAGAGGACAGTGGTGCTCACACCTCTGTGGGATTCCCAGCCTGAAAAAGATTGAATTCCCCCTGGGACATCAGCATCTGCACAGCACTGGGTTTGCCAGAGGTCACTGAGTGACTTCTCCCTCCTTCCCTACCCTTAAGATGAAGCAGCAGCAATGCTTTCCCCTTCCCAGGGAGGCTCTGGAATCATCTCAGATGGGAATGCCATCCTGGTGGGAATCAGGAGTGGGTTCCTGGTGGGACACCCACATCCCATGAGCTGGTAAGCGTGTCCTGGCTGCAGTAATTGTAAGTGATAATATGATTAAAGATTGTGACAATGCACATACATGCAAGGGCTGATTCTGCAGGCTTGATAATCTTCTACTGTGCTGTATTCTTGTGTATTTTTCACAGCTTGTTTTTAAGGCACGCAGCACTAACAGTTGCTACTCTGTGTGAGTGTCAGAGCCTACACCACATCCATCACGAGGCAATGGAGTGTCCTTGCTGCAGCCTGGACTTCTGCTCGAGCTGTGGGTCAGGGCTGTTGGTAGCAGGGTCAGGCTGTTTGGCAGAAGGGGAGATGTCACCGCCTGGAAGGGCATTACAGCTCACAGCTAACTCCATTTTGGAAAAGTGGGGAGGTTTAGGGCGGAGATCAGGAAAAGGCTCTACCCCCAGAGGTGCTGGCACTGCCCAGGCTCCCCAGGGAATGGGCACGGCCCCGAGGCTGCCACAGCTCCAGGAGCCTTTGGACAGCGCTGCCAGGGATGCCCAGGGTGGGGCTGGTGGGGTCTGTGCAGGGCCAGGGGCTGGATTGATGATCCTTGATCCCTTCAGGCTCAGGAATTTCTGTGATTCTATGAAAGCTCACCTGAGGATGAGGATAAAACACAGTGGAGGTGAAGCCCAGCGAGGTGATGAGGATTGTGCATAAGGCACTAGTGGTGATTCCTGTGAGGAACGTCTTTGTGAGATATGTGCTCAATAGTCTGGAGAAGGAAATTATTGATAGCAGTGTGCCTTAGCAAATCTAGAGCTCACGATCCCTTTAATCCCATCACAGCATTCACTCATCTGGGCCAAAGGTTATTCCTGAGGGATGTGGGGTTCCCTCTGTTCCTGTGCCCACTCTGAAGTTTGGAATCTGCCTGAAATGCTGAGGTTGAGCCCCATGCCAGGGCAAAATGCTGAACACTCCTAATCACTGCCATCAATAAAGAAAAGTCGGCAAACCACAGTCAGGAAATGGCCAAAGGACTATTTATAATCACTGCTATCTGCAAAGTTATTTGTGAGACCGGCAGAAAAAAATAAATCCCCACTTCACTCTTCCTGACCCCAGCACCGTCTGTTTGCTTTACTCTGAGGCATTAAAGCTCATCAGAAATGTTTGCCAACGGTTATACAGAATGGAAGTGTTGGATTGTATTTGTTCTTGTCAGCACTGAGCTGTTGTTTCCTTTTCCAGCTGTGGTCGCTTTCGTCCCCTCCTTTGCCAGGACCGTGTGTGCCACAAGCGCTCAAAGGATCTGCATGGGTGTGAGGTGCAGCACAGACCGGGGATCTCTGCAATGGGCTGAGTGCACTGAAAACCAACTGTGGACAGCAGGAGCTCCAAAAATATCCAGATTCAGGTACAAAGCTTTTCCCTGCACAACAATCAAGGAGTCCTTCAGCTGCATCAAAGCTTGTCACAAACAGCAGGGGCTGAGTCGTTGGGATGGGCTCTGTCTGGGTGGTGCCAATAAAGCCATGTCCTGGGGAAATGCCAGTGAGAGCCCATGCCTCTGGCTGTGGAGCTGATAGTGTGAGCCCATGCCTCTGGCTGTGGAGCTGATGGTGAGCCCATGCCTCTGGCTGTGGAGCTGATGGTGAGCCCATGCCTCTGGATGTGGAGCTGATGGTGAGCCCATGCCTCTGGATGTGGAGCTGATGCTGTGAGCTGGGATGCAGGCAGGGCTTTGCTCCTCCTGCTCCAGGGGCTTGGTGAAGAGGCTGGAGCTGTGCAGGGCTCAGGATGCAGCTGAATTTCAGGAGCAAATGTCAGGGTGTGGGAGCATTTACAAGCATGTGAGTGTGTATTTTACCTATATAAAACAAGAAACCTTTGGTTTTAAAAGCATTAGGATTGTATAAACATGACACTCTCCAGAGCAAACTGCAAAGCAATAAAATCCCAAACCATGGGACACCTCTTACCCACTCTTTAATGACCACACAACACATTTCTGCTGACGGGGAGAGGTTTATTGCTACAACAAAGAGCTTCCTTCTACCTCCAACAAATAATGAAATGGCCACCTCCCAGTGTTGGAATCTACCCTGCCTTTACATTAGAGAATCTTCCAGTGCCTAAAGGGGCTCCAGAAGAGCTGCAGAGGGACTGGGGACAAGGGAATGGCTCCCACTGCCAGAGGGCAGGGCTGGATGGGAGATTGGGCAGGAATTGTTCCCTGGCAGGGTGGGCAGGCCCTGGCACAGGGTGTCCAGAGCAGCTGTGGCTGCCCCTGGATCCCTGGCAGTGCCCAAGGCCAGGCAGGACACTGGGGCTGGAGCACACTGGGATAGTGGAGGGTGTCTGTGCCCATGGCAGGGGTGGCACTGGATGAGCTTTCAGGTCCTTTCCAAACCAAACCGTTCTAGGATTCTGCCCGGAGGTGCAAGGCAGCAGATCCCCACTTGTGGGTCCACGGGTGGGGTTGCAGCTGCAATTGTTTGGCCACCTGCCTTTATGGCAGGAGGATGCTCAGAGCTCCCTGCCCTCCCAGGGGCTGCACTGGAGGCAATGTTGGGATGCTGGAGCTGCCAGCAGAGCTTGGGAAGCTCTGCTTCCATGTATCTGAGAAATACGTGATGAGCTGAGGGGGAACCCTGGGAGGAGGAAGCCCCTGTGTGCTGTCCCAGCTAGGCTGAGAACCCAGGGGGGTGCTCTGGGCTGGCACGTGGGCACCAGCTGCATGTGAGGCAGGGCTGTGTGCTTGGGTACAGCCCAGGCTGTGCATCATGCCCACGACTGTGGTTGCCAGGAAAAAGGTGTCCAAGAAAATTCCGACATGGAAGCAAAGAACCTTAATAAATGGGATTTAAATAATAGATTTAGCTGAAAATCCCCAGAAGACGGATTTTTTTATCCACACATCAGGTGCTGTAAGCTTAGAAAAAGATAACAAAGCATTCCTCAGACAGAAAAGGTTGAGTTTCTGCTTTAATTGAAAAATCATATGTGGTTTTGATACTCCTAGAGAGATGTTATGTTAAGAAGTAGTTTATACTGAGAGATGTATCATCACTATTTTGGGGTAAATTAGATTAAAGCGATTTGCAGTTATCCCCATGCTAAGCAGTATAAAGGGAAGAAATGGGAAGTTCAAGTTGTACTTAGGAGAAGTGCAGGCAGTTTGCTGAGGAAATCCTGACTCGGCTCTGCCTTAACAGGCAACTGTCAGCTCAGTATTAGAGAGGAATTGTAGCTTTTTGGACCCATAATCAGATTCATCTGTCTCCTCTTTACAGTGGCATGGCAGAGCAGAATTAAGAATATTTGCATGCCTTAAATTGAGTCTTTCTGCTTTAATTGTGTAATTATGGAAATCACTATTTAGGGATCCATAGTTCGGCTCTGCTGAATTCTGCACTCCAGGCAGGCACAGAATCCCTGCGTTAAAGAATATTCCCTGCAAAACCCCAGCATGCAGGGTGGAGTGTGAAATACATGTCCTGGGTATGTATTTGCAAATTCATTAATTAACTTATCAGTTCAAACTAATTAAAAGTTGGTTCTTTAACAAATCTAATACATTGTGGCAGACCTGTCTTTTTTTTTTCCTGAAGATCCTATTAGCAGAGTAATGCAGACCCTGCAACCTTCCTGTGTAATTAATACTCACGGAAATCTTATGTATAAATTTCGCTGGCAAAATTTATTTGACAATGGTCTCTTACGAGATTACACTTCATAACTGAAAGTTTATTAAGCAAGGCTCCTTTGCAGGGTTTTCCCTCAGTTTCCCATCAGGATTTGCCTCCCTTCCAGCCCTCATGGTCCCGTGTCCCTGGGGTCTCACACTGCTCTGCTGGGGTGAAGCCTCACGGAGCAGAGGGCTCAGGAGGGCTGTGGCTGCTCTGGAGCAGCAGGAAGCAGCCACACACATGGGAGAGCTGCACCACAAATCATGGATTTACTAACGAGCATAAACTGCCTTTTAAATTCATTATAACCCCTTTAGTTCATCCCGTGTGAGCCATGGGGCGGGAGGTTGAAAAAGGGAAAGATTTCCTGGCTGTTTGTTACCGTCACAAACAGAATATACTAAATAATACATGACTGAGTGGTGTGATTAATTTTATTTGCACTCACAAATCGTGCACTCCCAGCTTCCCCGTGTGTGAGTAATGTGTCCCTGCCAGACACACGCCAGGGAAGCCCTTTTAGCCACCGCACCGCAGACAGCACCACCCCAAAAACACCCCACAAACTTCCCCGGGCTCAGGCAAGACAAAGAGCCTGCCCAAAATGTCACAGGCTGTCATTTGTAACCCTGCCACAGTGCTGGCCCACCCCGGGTAAGTGTGAACTGTGCCCAATCCAGTCTGGCAGGAAACCCAGATCCTCACGGAATGGCACTGGGCAAACTGGGATTTCTTTGGCTGTGGTGATTGCAAACAGGAGCTCACACAGCTCTCACCCAACATCAGCACAGCACAGCTCTCACGAGCTTTGCTCCCCCTCAGAGATGAATTCAAGATAAAAAAAGGTAGAATTGAGTAAGCAGGAAAGGGCACATTTAAAAATGCGTTCTAAACCTGAGGTGGCAGTGAGTGGCTGTGCTGTGCTGGCTGCCCCAGCAGCAGCTCCTGCAGAGATGTCCCTTTCTGTCCCCTTGGAGCAGATCTGGTGGCCCCATCCTGCCACAGGCCAGGGCAGCCCCTCGCCCCCTGCAGCCCCCGGCGCTCTCCTCCCGCTGCGCCGCTGAGCCTCTGCTCATAAATTAACAAACTGCAAATCCAACATTAAATAATAGCAAATGCATCCTTACAAACAAACAAATAAATATTTCCAGTGCTTTATTAATAGAATTTTGACAGCTTCATTAGGTTGGTGAAATTTCAAGATACTTAATGAAATAATTCTTCATCCCTTGGCTTGTGATATAAATTCTAATGAAATGCGCAATTCCAATTCATCCCCAACAAACTGTGATGCTCTGCTCACAAGGCACTATCGTACTGCCAAGGTTTTTATTTCTCTGACATTATGATCTTAACAATTTTATTTTAACAGTTGGAATGGTTGTGCCTAATAAGTTAAACAGCAGAATAAAAGATCCCTCTAGAATGAAAAAAAAAGTGTATGTTTAGGTGGAAGAGACTTCAGAACAGATTATGGGGTTTTTTATATTCTAAATATGACACATTAATATCTACTCATTTAATACTGTAATTTTTTTTAAGTTCCTTTCACTGAAAGATGATCTTTATTTCTCTGAAAATTGCCTGGTGGAATCCCCACTTGTGCAAATGATAAGTGACTGCTGCACACCATGAGCTAAATGCTCCAGAGCTCAGTGGAGCTGCCCTTAAATGAACGAAGTAAATGGGAAAAAAATTAAGTTGAATTAATATTATTAAAGATAATAATATAAATTATTAGTAGTATTCTATTAAGGTCAGATTAATCCCACTACAATTCAATTGGAATAATACGTGCAATTTATGCAATCACAAATGTTTTAACATTTAAATTACCTTTCTGGCATTCTGGAACTCTGTATTTTGCATTTCAGAGCAAGGCAGGCCCTCTCTGGAGCGGAGACCTGGCCCAGGCTGGGGGAGAGAGCTCAGGGAGAGCTCAGAGGCCCTGCCAGGACCTGAATGGGCTCAGGAGAGCTCAGAGCCCTGCCAGGGCTCAAAGGGGCTCAGGAGAGCTCAGAGCCCTGCCAGGACCTAAAGGGCCTCAGGAGAGCTCAGAGCCCTGCCAGGACCTGAAGGGGCTCAGGAGAGCTCAGAGCCCTGCCAGGACCTGGAGGGCTCCGGGAGAGCTCAGAGCCCTGCCAGGACCTAAAGGGGCTCCAGGAGAGCTCAGAGCCCTGCCAGGACCTGGAGGGCTCCAGGAGAGCTCAGAGCCCTGCCAGGACCTGAAGGGCTCCAGGAGAGCTCAGAGCCCTGCCAGGACCTGGAGGGCTCCGGGAGAGCTCAGAGCCCTGCCAGGACCTAAAGGGGCTCCAGGAGATCTCAGAGCCCTGCCAGGACCTGAAGGGCTCCAGGAGAGCTCAGAGCCCTGCCAGGGCCCAAAAGGGCTCCAGGAGAGCTCAGAGCCCTGCCAGGACCTGAAGGGCTCCAGGAGAGCAGAGGGACTGGGGACAAGGCACAGAGGGACAGGACACAGGGAATGGCTCCCACTGCCAGAGGGCAGGGATGGATGGGAGATTGGGCAGGAATTGTTCCCTGGCAGGGTGGGCAGGTCCTGGCACAGGGTGTCCAGAGCAGCTGTGGCTGCCCCTGGATCCCTGGCAGTGCCCAAGGCCAGGCTGGACAGGGCTGGGAGCAGCCTGGGACAGTGGGAGGTGTCCCTGCCATGGCAGGAGGGCAGGACAAGGTTTCTTTCAGGTCCCTTCTCACCCAAACCATTCCATGATTCTGTGATCCTGTCATTGGATGCTGAGTTTGGCACCGCTTGGCTCTGGGCCCAGGACACCTGAGGGATGGGGCCTTTCCCACCTCTGCAGCGCTGGGAGGGACCTGGACAGGCTGGAGGGATGGGATGAGACCAATTGTAGGAGGTTCAATAAGGCAAAGTGCCAGGTTCTGCTCTTGGACCACAACAACCCCAGTGCAAGGCTCTGTGCTGGGCAGAGGGGGCTTTACCCCTTTTCCACCTGCTGGAGACACTGGAAGCTCTTTGAGACCCTGAGCATCTAATTTGTGCCAAGGCTGGCAAGGTCCCCAAGAGGACCTCCTGATGCTGTGGAAATGCAAATAAATAAGTAAGACAGGAGTAAAGTTTTAACTGAAAGGGGATTTTGTGGCTGGCTGTGGGTGCAGAATCCACCTTCACTCATTTTGCAGCAGTGTGGTGGGACAGTGACACAGGTATGGGCTACTAATACAATCCCAAGCACTCAGTGAGCTCCAGGGGCTGTTGTGTCCTGCCAGCTCTGTAGGAACAGCCTTCCATCACCTGCAGAGGCTCTGAGCCCTGTCACTGTCCCACCTGGGTGCTGACTGTCCTCTCCTGGGGCTTGGAGCTCAGGGATGAGGCCACTGGCCATGGCTGCAGCATCCTGGGGGTGAGTACGGGGTGGAAAACCTCCTCCCAAGCTCAGGTGACACTTGGACATGGCCACAGAGGTGCTGGTGACAGAGATGTGGCATCTCTGGGAGCGGGACCATCCTGCTTGGAGAAAACCCTGCATTCCACCCACATGAGCTGATCCTGTTCTCTCCTTCATCACTGCCTGCAAGGATAAATGTTCCAGAGGCTGCCAGGGGTCCAGCTCTTCTCATAATGGTGGTTATACAAATAATCTCAGGTTTCCATTAAAAATAATCATGGTTTTGACTTCTTCTCCCCCAGTGCTCTGCAGCAGCAGGCCGTGAGCCAGCAGCTGTCCCCAGATAAGATCTACACAGAGTAAGGGAGGGCATTTGGCCATCATTTTTAAAGATATTATTTTTAAACACTGTGAGCAGTGACAGAGGAGGGGCTCAGAACAAGGGCAGTCTGTGGCCTGGCTCAGCCCCGTGCCCGAAGCAGGGGCAGTGCTGGATTTCAGAAGCCCTTGCAGTAGCAATGGACCATTTGCTGCAGTGCCCCGAAGCCCTCAGAGGAAAAAGTCTCTTGTAGATTCTCTAAATTTAAGCTTCCTCCAATGCCCCGAGGAGTTTATGAACTGCTTGACCAAGATAATGACGCTCTGACATTTTTGGATCCTCTCGGTGACACTGTTATTAATTTTACCATCTAATTTTATCACTTCTAACATCTTTTTCAAGTAGAAGCAGGGACTACAATTAGGATTCTTTTTCTTGTTGATAATAACAGCTCCTAGTACCTATAACTCATCAGCCAGATTTTTCTTTAATGCATTTGGCTCCCCTTATCAATTTCCTACCACTCAGAAATGTTAAATTATCCTGATTACTAGTTTTTCCCTTTCCCCCCTATTCTTTATACACCGCTTCTTTTTCTAATTGCTGCTTTCATTTTCACCTAGAGAGATCTCAAAATCAAACACCATTCTTCAAAAATGATGGCGCAAATAGAACTTTTTAGCCAGGAACTCTTAGGGAACTCTTAGCGGGAACTTCTTATTTTTCCCTCATTTATGTACACGGTTATTTTTCTTCCCAGCAAGTTTCCCTCACCTCTTTATTCAGCCTCACAGATCCAGGGAGAAGCACCAGGTATATGTTACTGGTTGGGACTGTCTTTTATTATCCCATAATTAATGTAATCAGGTCATGATCACCGGTCTCCAGGCAACCACCAATTTCTAGTTCAGTGATCAATTCATCTTTATCCATCATAATAAGATCTAAAATAGAATTACCTCACGTTAGGTGCCATCTCCTTTGTGTTAGAAAATTATCATAGATAATTTTTAGAGATGCCAGGGATGTTTTATTGCTGCCTGCAGGAGGTCTCCAGCGTTCACCTCCCACAGCAGTGTCCTGCAGAAAAGGAGTTTCCTTGGGCACCCCATGGGCAGCGCCCTCAGCTCGGGGTGTGGTGGCACAAAGAGCCTCTCCCACCGTGCCAGCTGCACCCTGCAGCAAAGAGATGCAGGAAATAGAGACAATTTTCGCTTCATCTCTGTTCCTGGGAAGGTTGGGGATGGAAGGGTCCTGAAGGTTCATCCTATGGGCAGGAACAACTCCCACTGTCCCAGGCTGCTCCAAACCCCTTCCAGCCTGGCCTTGGGCACTGCCAGGGATCCAGGGGCAGCCACAGCAGCTCTGGGCACCCTGTGCCAGGGCCTGCCCACCCTCACAGGGACAAGGTTCCTCCTAACATCTTATCTAAGTTTCTCCTCTTTTAGTTTGGAACTACCAACCTTTTTCTATCATTTTGTAAAAAGTCCCTCTCCTTTTCACAAACTGATTTTAAGCCCTGGAGCTCTCCCTGGAGCCTTCTCCAGGTGAGCACCCCCAGCTCTCCCAGCCTGGCCCCAGGGCAGAGGGGCTGCAGCCCTCAGAGCCCCTCCATGGCCTCCTCTGGCCTGGCTCCAGCAGCTCCAGCCCCCCCTGCACCGTGCCCAGGGCTGGGGCAGCTCTGCAGGTGGGGTCTCACCTGAGCACAGGGGCACAATCTGGGGGTTCAGCTCATGTTTGGCCTTCTGGGCCAGCACTCACGGCCAGGGCAGGTCCAGCTTTCCCCCACAGGAACCCCCAGGTCCTTCTCCCAGGGCTGCTCCCAGGGAGTTCTGCCCTTGCTCTGCTCAGAGCTCCTGACATTCCCTGGGCAACTTCCTTGGCTTGTCCAGGTCCCTGTGTGTGACATCCCAGCCTTCAGGGGTGTCACTGCACCCTCAGCCTGGTGTCCCCTGCCAGCCTGCCCAGGCTGTCCTCCACCTCAGTGTCTGTCCTTCTGTCCTGCATGGCCAGATGAGATCCCAGCTATTCCTTCTCTTTATGTCCCTCCCTATCTTGCTTCATGCACTCACGATCTCCTGAATTTCCTTTTACAAAGATCCTCCAGCCGCTCCTAAGGCTGTCCAGCTTATCCATCCCCTCTCTGTGCAATTCCAGGTGTCCCCAATGGGATAATGTAGGGAATCCCACCCAGCCCATGTGCAATTTCTTAAGTTATAAAGATATTTGGAAATATTCTTGATCAATTAGAGTAAATCAGAATTTTGAGGAATGTAATGAAAACGGGTGATTTAAAATGCCAAATTTATTGAATTTGACTGACTCTTAAATCAACATTGTCATTATATTTCTGTCTTATTTTATTTCCTCTTGGTTAGTTTTAGGCTGAAAATAGACTGAATGCAGTCTTTTCAGATTGCATCTTTTATCTGTGCAGATCATGGGAAAGAAGTCCTGGTCCTGTTTGGCACATTTAAATGGCATTGCAGGGGAAATGGTGAATAAATCTGTAGGACTCAGTTCCACAGGCAGTGCCTCCGTGTCAGCAGCAGGGCTGGAGCAGAGCTGGTGCCTCCTGCAGTCCTGAGGGCTGGGATTCACCTGGAGCTTCCTGTGGGGACACAGGAACCCTGAGGGGCAGCTGAGATCTTTGGGATCTCCAGATTCCAGGAGGTTTCTGCAAAGGCTGGTGAAGACCACTCTGCAGAGGTGCATGAGCTGTCAGCCCTGGCACTGCTGACAACCTGCAGTGCCCTGGCAGAGCTGGGCCAGGGGCTGGAGGTCGTGGAGGGTCCCATGGCCCTCCCAGGGCCAGAGAACCAGGCAGGGTCTCCTCCAGCCTCACATCCCCACCTTCCAATGGAAACACTAAAAATCTGCCTCTTGTGTGGGACTCTGCAAGGAAATGTTTGCAGACTGCCTGAGGAGAGGGAGAGAAATCTAGCTGGATGGCAAATAATTAGAATAATTATTTGAAAATCAATAGCTGTCTGAAACAGCAATCAATTAACCTGGAGACATTTCAAAATGAGATCTATGCTGACTGGGCAACTGAAGCCCGAATAATGACTTGGAATTTGCTCTGGATAACCTTAAATTATCTTTTGCCTTAGGTCCACTGCAGTCGGCAGCCACCCCTGATCCCCACAGCCCTGGTCCCTGAGCTCAGCTCTGGGATGAAGGGACCTTCCTCTTCTTCAGGGCTCTCCCAGGTCTGTCACTGCCACAAGGGGTTCGAGACACCTCTACATGGAGAGAAGCCTTTAATGCAGGGTGAGGATTGGCTTCCTTGTTCCACAGGGAAAAAAAATGGAAAGAGATTAAGAGATTTTAGGGCATCTGTCTTTGAAGCCCCAAAACAAGGGCAGGCTGGATCATGTTTAGTGCAAAACAGAGTTGTTTGGGGGGCTCCTGGAGGCAGATCACTTCCCACAGAGCCCTGGAGAATTATCTGGGTTATTTTTGAACAGTAGCAGCTTTCTAGGAAGAGATGACTATCACTGGGGGCTCTTTTCTCAGATTAAAAAAAAAAAAAATTCACAAGTGTGACTTTCTGTGGACTGCCTGCATGCAAACTGCAACCCCAGCCTTTGAAACGTTCAGCAAAGCCTTTCCCAGAGCTCTCCCCTGGACCTGGCCAAGGGCAGTGAAGAGGCAGAAGCAGCCCAGGAACCCCAGGCAGGGGCGGGTTGGGGCTGTCCCTTGTTCCCTTTGGGAATTTCCCTTGTGCTCTGAAATTCCTTTTCCCCTTGCTCGGTCCCTGGGGGTTCCTGCTGGGAGGGGAGGCTGTGCTCGGTCTCAGACAAAGCTCGGGACAGCTCCGGGGACAGCTCCGGGTGCCACCTCGGGTGACACCTCCAGCCTGTGCCCCCAGGGAAGGGCTCGCTGCCCCTGCTTTGTGCCAAGTTCAGGGTTGGATATTCACACAGGGAAGGGCTCGCTGTCCCTGCTTTGTGCAGGGTTGGAGTTCAGGGTTGGATATTCACACAGGGAAGGGCTCGCTGTCCCTGCTTTGTGCAGGGTTGGAGTTCAGGGTTGGATATTCACACAGGGAAGGGCTCGCTGTCCCTGCTTTGTGCAGGGTTGGAGTTCAGGGTTGGGATATTCACACAGGGAAGGGCTGCAGGAGCAGAGAGGTGCAGCTGCTTTGCCTGCAGCTGGTGGCTCCCAGAGCAAGGAGCCCCCTGCTCCTCACTCCTTTCACATCCAGCTGGGCCTCTTCTTTTTCATTTGACTCCAGCAATGAAAACATGGGGATGGACCAAAAGGGATGCAGAGAGTGTAATGTCCCCACTTATCCAGCAAGCTAAAGAAAATTAAGAGTTTTAACCCATTTTCTGTGCAGATAGTCTCTGGTTAGTCCCTCAGTGTGTCCTCACGGCGTGAATTATGGTGCAATAATTCACACTGAGCTGCATGGACAGCCCTCAGCTCCCAGCCTTGTGCCTGACACTGCTCCAGGCATGAATTATTGTCCTATAATTCACACCTTGTCATATCTTATTGCCGGAACATCCCCGAAATGACAAAGCTGGAGTCATTAAGGAGAAATTCAGTCAAAACTTGGCGAAGACAGTCGATGGCAGGAAGGACCATGTACTTAAGGCTGATGAGGAGCAGCTGAGGGAGCTGGAGGGGCTCAGCCTGGAGAAAAGGAGAATTTTCTCACTCCCCACAACTCTCTGACAGGAGGGGCAGCTGGGGAAGCCAGGCTCTTCTTCCGAGTAACCAGGACAAGGGGAAACGGCCTCAGGCTGCACCAGGGGAGGCTTTGGGTGGAAATCAGGGAAAATTCATTCACTAATGGGTGGTCAGGTATTGGCACAGGCTGCTCAGGGCAGGGCTGGAGTCACCATCCCTAGATGTGTTCAGAAAAAGTGTGGATGTGACACCTGGGGACATGGGTTAGTGGGGACTGTGGCAGTGCTGGGTTGACTTGGATTTGATGACCTTAAAGCTCCTTCCCAACTGAATTGATTCTGGAATTTACCTGTCTCATTCAGGCTAGACAGGAAGAGCCCCAAAGAATAAACACAGGGGAGAGCTGTGTGCATTCAGTGCCGTGTGTGTGGAACTATCCTGAGAGGAATTTCTCCAAGCAGAGAGAGAACTTTTCCAGACTGGGTGCCTGTGGCAGTGACCAGCAGTCCATTTCCAGCTGTCTGGGCTCCCATGATGAATAGTTTGCTTCAAGGGGATATTTGCAGGTAGAAGGTGCTCCCCAGGTGAGCAGAAGTCAGTACAGCCCTTCACAGACCCAGCACACACAGGTTCCTGGGAATTGTGTTCTGTATATCCTCCTCCTCCTCCTCCTGCTCCTTTACCTGCCCCAGGTCCCCAGAGGAGCCTTGATGTGTCCCAGGGTCACCCCCAGGCCAGGGGAGAGGGAGGTGCAGCTTTGCCATCGCTGTGCTGAGCACCCTCCCTCCCTCCTGCAGCCCAGCTCCCTCTCACCCAGATGGGGACAGGTGTCTGGTGCCACACAGCCCCCTGGCAGGACACAGAGACAGCTCCTGCCCTCCTGGGGAGCCTGGGGCAGGCACAAACCAGCCTGCAGGTGGAGCAGATCGGTTCTTTGCAACCTGAGCTCACTGGAAGGCATCCTTGAGATAAAAACCAGTTCTGGGGGAAATGGCTGGGTTTGACAAGCAGTGGTGGACACGGGGAGGAGCAGCAGCCCCTGGGGACAGCCTGAGGAGGTGACTCTCAGCCCCTGGCAGTCACTGTGCCCCTGTCCCTGCACAGGCTGTGCCCCACACAGCCGTTCACAGGAGCCTTGCTGCTGTTGGGGTGCTGGGGAGGAATCCCTGCCAAATATCCAGGTGCTCCAAACAGCACCAGGCATCTGCTGCAACTCAGATATTTCACACCCTTCCTGCCCACTGAAGTTTGAATGATTTCAATGAAATATTGCACTCTGCTGAGCTGAGTGCAGGAGGCAGCCTGTGCTCAGCTGGTTTGTGTGGCCCCTCCTGCTGCTCCTGCAGCTCTCCCCGTCCTCCTGGCACAGGGGGAGTTCACTCTCAAATGGTCAGAGAGAATAAAAATGTGGCCACTTCCCCAGCTACTTGTTCCTGCTCATCAGCCAGCCCTGCTGGATGCAGGGACACTGGGATCACTCCCAAATCCACTGCAGGAAAGCGAGCTAACACTTTTCCTGTGTCAGAGTGGAAGGGACAAACAGGGAGTGACAAGGGGCTGGAGGTGGCAGGGCCTTCTCTTGGAGTCACTGCAGAAATGTGAGCAGAGCATGCACTGCTCAAGAGGTCTTGTGATGACAACCAGTGCCTGAAATGCAGCTCCTGGATTTCAGAGTGGATTTGGGGTCCTCTGGTGGATGCCCACCCCTCAGAACTCTGGGGCTGTGCCCAGCAGCAGCACCTGACTGAGCCTGGGTTGCCACTTCCAACAGGACTCTCAGAGAGCAGCATATTCCCTGGACTTCAGTGCCTTCCTTGGGAGTGCAGAGGGACATTTGGTGAGACAGGCTCCAGACTGTGCTGAGGCCTAGATATTGCATGATTTCATCTTAAACCCAGAGGAGCAGTGACAGTGCCAACCTGCTGGCACCGAACTCAAGAGGAGAACACTGCACACAGCACAGCTCCAGATCCACCAGCCGGCCCAGGTTCTCATTTATCAGGACACTGATGCTGCCCTGAGTTAAGACAGCAGCTGGAAAAGGTCAGGACAGCCTGTCCAGCCTGGCATCCAGGCACAGGGCAGGAGCAGGGAGGTGTTTGAACGAGTGTATCAGAAATTACACGGCAAAAGCAGCAGCCAGTTGGCTGAGTCCCCCAGGGAGGCCTTTTTGGACTTGCTCAGTGAAGATGTCAGCAAAATGCCTTGGGCAGTGGGGATGGCTGTGTCAGGATGTCCCAGGGGATGCCACCCTGGACCACAGTGACTCTCTGAGCCATCTCTTTGCCAAGTGTTCTCTTTGCAGCAGAAGGCAGCAATCTCAGCCGGAGCCACAGCGCAGCGAAGGCGGCAGCCCCACCAGCTGGCACCGTGCTGCGTCCAGCTGGCAGAGCAGGAGCACAGAGCCCTGGGAAGGTGAAGGCAGCCAGGGAAACCCAGAGCCCTGCTGCCCTGGCAGCCCTGGCAGTGTCTGTGCTGGCACATGGATTCAGCTCAGCACTTCCTGGGTGGATGCAGCATCTCCAAGGCATCGGTGCCCAAGTGCAGGCAGTGTTTGCTGGCAGCTGGGAACAAATTAGTTCCATTAGTTATCCACTAATTAGTGGACTAATAACCAGCTAAACCAGCTTGTTCTTTAGTAGGTGAGTCTTCCCTGTCCTCCTGGATTATTATAATAATCACAGTCACTCTGTGTGTTCCTGCAGAGTCACTCACCCAAAAGGGACCATAGGAGAGACTGCAACTGTCCTGCTGCTTCTGTCACCCCAGTCCTGCCGCTTCTGTCACCCCAGTCCTGCCAAAGCTGGTGGCAAAATACCATAAACTACCTCAAAACTGAGTGTTTGGGAGGTGGGGGTGTGTAAAGTCCAGAAATTATCCAGGACAGTTCCCTGTCCCATCCTTGGGTCAGACCTGCACATCTGCCTGAGGTGTGAGACACAGCAGACACAGGAGCAAAGAGCTTGGGGCAGGTGAGACGGGCCCAGCCCAACAGCCCCAAGTGCAGCCTGCAGCCAGCTGGGTTTTCTGACCACAAGGAGAACTTCAGCTTGTTCAAATGCCCTTTGGGATGTTCTCTGGGTTTGTCACTGCAGGAAAACAGCCTCTTTCCTCCCAGATCACTGACGTAGCTTATTACTGAATACTCATCTGTTTGCAGATGTTCTATATTTTCCTGACATGAAGTTTCTTAACATCCCTTTTAAATTGTCTTTATGCTCACAATGTTGATGCATAATCTCTTTTTTCCTTGAGAAGTTCCTGTAAGTGCCTCGTACAGTGATGAGATGAAAGCTTTCTTTGTGTTCCTGCCAATCCAGTTTGTATGCCTCTGTTTGTCACCTGCAGATAAAAGCTCAGGGATGCTGTTCAGAGGCAGGCTGTGAAGCAGAGACTCAACTGGAGGCAAGGATAGGAGGAAAATATTAGCAAAGCAACCACCTAATTCTTGACAATGCCAGCACCAGCCACTGTGAACCTTTGCCCAAACAGGAATCCCTTCCTAAAGCCTCTCAGGGTGATTCCAGGAGTACATTTGACTTCAAAGAGGGTGCACACAAGGCCAGCTCAGCTGACGAGAACTCATTAAGCTGCAGTAATTTGGCAGGTCTGTGTTTACTTCTGCTGGAGCATCACATTTTGTGAACCATTTTTTTCCAACCCAGAAGGTTTTGAACTGTGTTGAGCTGATGAAACCCAGTCACATAAACCATTGCATGGCTCAAAAACCCTTTGAGTGATGAAAGTCTCTGAACAGATCCTTTCATTAAACAGGGGACCAAGATTCCTTTGGTTTTAGCCAACTAGGAACTGGTTTAGCTGAAGCAAAGTTGTGCTTTGTTGTGCCAGACTCAGAGATGAGCTCTGCTGTGGGGACACACCAGTGTTAGTTTAGATCCCAAGTCACCAATGAGGGGGGACAGCTGGAGCTTTATTCCCTTGGGGGTTCCTCTGAATCCCTCTCCACCTCCACACACACAGCCCACACTGGGAGCTGCTCTGAATCCTCCCTGCATCTCCCTCTGACCTTTGGGGTGTTGTGTTTGTGCCTGGTTTGCTGGGAGAATGCTTGACGTGCATCCAGCCAGAGCCTCCAGTCCTTTAAACCCTATCCCAGCATCAGGAGGTGAATTCACTGATGGCACAACTGAGGGAGCATGGAGCCTGCTCCACCTGGGCCTGGAAAGGTTTGTTTGTCTGCTCAACACTTTCTTTTCTTCTCCTGATGGGTCACCTTGGTGTCCCCAAACGCTGTCACAGCACTCAGCCCCTTTGCTGTCCCTCCCCTCCATCCCTGCCCCTTTGCTGTCCCTCCCCTCCATCCCTGCCCCTTTGCTGTCCCTCCTCTCCATCCCTGCCCCTTTGCAGCCCCTCTGCAGAGGGTTGGGTGGGATGCAGAGTGCCAGGACTGAGCAGCTCCTTGCACTGGGAGCAGTCACAGAATCAGAGCCTCTGAGGTTGGAAAGGATCTCTGATGAAGGGGTTTGGGGGCTTTTCCAAGGTAGGAAAATAGTACAATTTTCCTCTCCTCTTCTAATGCAAATGTGGCCAGATTGATTTGCCTCCAACTTTCCATAGAGCAGATTCATTCCAATAGGAGAATTTTGGGAAAAGGTACAAGCTTGTGAAGACAGAGTGTTCCTGTGGAGGCTGAAATAGTCACTTCAGCTGGAACATTTGTAGCACATGGGCCACAGAGGCAAAGTTTAAAACTGGAGTAAGGAATATCTCTGGATGGAATCCCAGAGGAAGGAGGATGGCAATGGAGGCAGGGGATTCACAGGGGGATCAGCCCCAGATAAAGCAGCCCAGGGTGGAGCTCTCACAGCACAGTGACAAACAGAATGATGAGTGTGGGCTGAGGGGGAAGAGCCAGGGTCCCAGCAGGGTTCCACGTTGGCTGTTTGTCCTGGGTTTGTGCTGCCAGCCCAAGAGGTGCAGTCTGGACTCCAGTGTGGAGTGGGGATGTCCCCACACCCCAGCAATGAACACAGAAGTGACAGTCCAGGGTAGATGCAGACCCAGCTTTGCTCCAGCTGCTGGCAGGGATGAGGCTCACAGTTTGCTGATGTTCTAATGAGGGTCTGAGATTTTTATTTTCTTTGAGCTTCTGCAGCAAGGTCAATGAAGGACAATTGCAAATCAATTTAAACAATGGTGCAGACTCTGAACTCTCAAATATTTAAAATAGCTGCCACATCCATAGTGAAGAACAGACTGAGTTACTCAACTCAGCTCTGTCATCTGATGAAACTGCCCCCATATGGAAATGTGCTCTTTGCATTCGTTTTTGCTGAGAACTCCTTGAGATTAATGTAGGCCAGCTCTGTCTTGTTTCAGTTTTCTTTTGAATTACCCTGAAGATCTTTTTATTTGCAGCTGTCTGAGTATTTGAATGCAGTCACTTGGTGTCTTTACAAACACCACAGGGCTGGACACTGCACTGGCAGACCAAAATCTGGGAGCAGGAACACTGAGAGGGGACCACAGGCATGGGATGCCCAAGCTGTGAGGAAGCCCTGGCTGGGCATGCAGGAGATGTTCCAGTTTCCAAAGGTCTGCCCAAGGGCAGCAGAGTGTCTGTGGAGTATCACGACGTGGGGCTCCCAGGGAAAGATGACACATGGATACAGATGTGGGTTCCATCGAGATCAGGGCAGGAAGCCCCTTTATTTACCAAAGGGAGCACCTTTATACAGGTGCAAGGAAGCCTGTGGATTGGAAGATGGAGTTCCTACCTTCCAACCACATTCGTCAAGGGGACTGTCACTCAGTCTTGTTTGTCCCAGCATGGAATGCAAAGCCATGGCTATGTTCCATAAACAGAGCTACTGTTTACATTAACAGAGCGTGAGAAGGTAGAGTCTTCTTCTCTAAATATGAACGCTCAGGCAGCTAGGAAAACCCTCATGGTAACAGTGGAGATGGCAGGAAGGTGATGATTGCTGCTTGTTTAGCCCCAAAGTTTGTGTGGCAGGATGGAAGAGACCTTACAGGAGCCTTCAGTCTCATCCAGTTCCACCCCTGCCATGGGCAGGGACACCTTCCACTGTCCCAGGCTGCTCCAAGACTCATCCAGCCTGGCCTGGGACGTTCCCAGGGATCCAGGGGCAGCCACAGCTTCTCTGGGCAACCCATGGAGTGGTGTTGGCCGGACTCCACATCCCATCTCCTCCTGCTGGGAGCACAGAGCTGGCCAGAACCTCAGCCATGTCTCCAGGAGCACTCAGCAGCTCAGGATTGCTTGAGGCCCCTCTCCCATGTGCTGTGGGCAGGAACTGTGGGCTGAGGGAGCAGGACAGACTCTCCACGGTGCCATTGCAGGGGCAGATCCACCAGGTTTGCTGCAGGTAACCTGGGTTTTGGGACTTCCCAATGCGTGCTGGGGTTTTCCAGCAGGGTGGGGTCACCTCTGCTGCTAAATTGTTCCCCCAAGGCAGAGGGTGTGTGTGAAACCCTGGAGATTTCAGGCTGTCAGACCTTCAAGTTCTCCTGTGGGGGTATGATGTGCTCAACACAAGCTGGCCCAGAGCTTGGGCTGTACCTGTGCGCTGAGGGATCTACCTGGGCTCTGTCTGCCATAAACCCTCCAGGCCTTCAATGTGGACAAGCTGAGGCTGTTCTCAGGTTGGTTTTGGGAGTCCTTTCCTCTCAGAGTTACAGTTCCCTGAGATTCTCCTCGGGGTTGCTGTTCCCCGAGGTTTTAAGGTTTTTCATCTTCTCTTTGCCCTGAGTGTTTCACACCGAAGGCAGAGACGACAAACTGAGTCTGCCAGTGCCTGTTTCTAAGGTTGTTTATTCTTCATTATCTCAGTTCTGTCTCAGCTCTGCCAGGCCTCCCTGGCAGGGGCATTATCTCAGTTCTGTCTCAGCTCTGCCAGGCCTCCCTGGCAGGGGCATTATCTCAGTTCTGTCTCAGCTCTGCAGGGCATCCCCAGCAGAGCAGGACTGGGCGGCTCAGAGAGCCCCACACCTCATGTACAGCACCTCTGACCCAACCCTGTCCAAAATGCACTTTTTATTGACAGAATTTTACCAATGCCCACTGCCTATGCTAACATGGCATTTCTACTCTAAACCAATCTCTAAAATCCAACTCAGCCAAAGATGGGGGACGAGAGCAAGAACAAGGAGCACAGGGGCCACTCCCCAATTCCTCCAGCTTGTCTCTTCAACCCCATATACTGAAAATCCCAGATTCTACATTTACATTCTATGATAAACTAAATACTACTTATTTTGAATTCTCTCAGCTTGTGATTCTTCATACACTGTGGGCATTCACTGCCATGGCAGGGATCAGAGGCAGTGTCCTCCTGGGCTCTGTGTGAGGCTCTGACCCCCTGTACAGATCCCAGACCCCCCTGTCCGGTCTGCAAACCCTCCAGGGTGGCCACAGGGATGTCCTGGACTCCGACACTTTCCTTGAGTGTGAGCTCCAGTTCCCTGTGCTGAGGCAGGTGTGGTTCATGGCCATGGGTAAGGAGTTAAGGGAGGGTCGTTATCCTCCCTTTCAAAGTCAGCCAGACCAGAGCACAGGACATCATCCAGCTCATGTGGGGTCCAGCCCTGCCCATGGGCTGTGGGGTTCTGCAGACATGGCTAAGTTTGGCTCCTCTTCCAGGAGAGCCTCAGGAGATGCTAAAACTGCAGCCCTGAGTCTGGTGCTTCCCCAGGAGCCCACCCTTGGCACTGGGCTGGGAGATGCAAACCCTCCTGCGAGACAGAAGCCTTGTTCAGCCTTGCTGGAGGTGGGGCTGTGTCCTGTGGGTGGCTCAGCTATCTCTGGGATACATTTTGGGTTAATTCTCTCTCTGAGCTGCTGATGAGCAGTAAAGCATTGTTGGTAGAAATGCAATGGGCATGGCCAGCTCTGATTCTGTTCAGCTCTGCTGTGGTGAAAAGGCATTGAAGTCTGGGCTGGAACACTGGCCCAGGGCTGGGTTGAAGTGGCACCAGCAACCCTGGCCTGCCCCGGCCCCTGGGCCACCTGGGGGGTGTCACATCCATCCTCAGTGTGCCCAGAGGACACCAGGGGATGGACCAGGTCTGTGGAGAGTTCAAAGGCTTCAGTGTGCAGGTGGTGCCTCAATACCAGTCAGAGACCCTGGCCCACAGGAGCTGATCCTGCCGTGTTAAAGCCTCTCAAGGAGACCCTGCCGAGGCAGAGTGGGGTCAGTGTGGTTCACCTGAGGGCATGTGGGACTGGAACCCCAGCATGGACCCCATGGAGTAAAGCCCAGCCCAGCCACCCCTGGAGAGCAGAGCCATGGACACTGCAGAGGAGCCAGGGCTCCTCCATCGGGCAGCCAGTGCAAGCACCCAGGGGTGGGCAAACAGCCACGTTCCCACCGCACTCCCACAGCCCTGCAGTCACTTCAGCACATCCTGTGTGGGTCAGGACCCCCTGCCTGGCCTCATGGGACAGATATCACAGCACCAAGCAAAAGCTGTGAGGTGCAGCTTGGTGCAGGCACTGGGATCTGGTCAGATCCTTCACAGGCTCCTGCTGCCCTGATCCCCACTGGCTTAGTGTGCATGGGGCTGTTGGATCAGACGTAATGATCTGGGAGCTCTTTTACTTACCTTAATGACTTTACCTTAATGATTTTACCTTAATGACTCTATGATTCTGTGATTCCATGACTCTGTGATTCCATGATTCCGTGATTCCATGACTGTGATTCCATGATTCTGTGATTCTGTGATTCTGTGATTCCATGATTCTGTGATTCTGTGATTCCATGATTCCATGATTCTGTGATTCTGTGATTCCATGACTCTGTGATTCTGTGATTCCATGACTCTGTGATTCTGTGATTCCATGACTCTGTGATTCTGTGATTCCATGACTCTGTGATTCTGTGATTCCATGACTTTATGATTCCATGATTCTGATTCTGTGATTCTGTGACTCTGTGATTCCATAATTCCGTGATTCTGTGATTCTGGGATTCTGATTCTGTGATTCTGTGCCCTAGCCCGTCTGTGACCTGAAGCTGCAGCAGGATGAGCCATTTCCCCACTTTCTCTAGCCCAGCCTGTCCCATCCGTGTTTCACAGAGCTCACTGGGATGTTCCCTGTCCCCTCCCTCTCTCTGCAGTGTCCCTGCCCTCTCCTTGCCCCATAACCCAGCTGCTGAGCACACCTTGGAGAAGAAGGAGACCTTCCCCAGGCAAGGGGAGACATTTCCTGAGAGCTCCCTGCTCTGCAGAGACTGTGGGGTGGCAGGGGGAGCTGAGCTCTGTTTCCTGGGGTTTATAACAAGAATGGCTCCACTGGGCTGCTGCAGGGAGCCACTGGAGCTCAGGAACTGCCCCCTTTGGCTTGGTGGGACCAACCCCAGGTTTACCTGCTCACCTCCAGGGGGTTCCCTGGTCACAGAAGCAGCAGGTCTGACCTCCCACACTGGGAGCCTGCTCTGATGGGATGAACTCACCATTTTCTGTGTGTTTTACTGAGCTGGGTGGTTCCTACCCTGCAAGAAGGGGCACAGCCACAGCACTTTCTGTGCTGCAAGCCAGGAAATACAGACAGAAGCACAAAATATGAAAGACTTGGTTTGGGAAGTTCTGCCAGCCTGAATAAAACTGGTTTTCAGGTTTCATGCTTTATCATCTGGATTTGCATCTGGCAATTCCAGGAGCCCCAGAGCTCTGCAGATCCACCCAGGTGGGCCTGCTCCTTCTCCTGCTGGAGTTTCCCCAGGGAGGCTCCGTGTGCTGTGTCCCTGCTCTGCCCATCAGATAAGAGCACAAAGTACTCAGCTGATGCAAATGTACAGTAAATCAATAACACACCACTGCTAATACACTTTAATTAAAGCACAACAGCTCCTCTGCAATCACAGGAACGAGAATTGGCTGAAGTGGCATCAGGAGAAGGTGGCTCAGACATTTGGGGATCAAAGAAAATCTGTCCTAGGAGTGGGCTGAGAGGGATCTGAGTGAGGAATGGTGGAATTCCAAGGGAAAGGCAGGGGCTGGAGAACAGCACAGGCTGAGCTGCAGTTGCAGGTGCAGAGAACAGAAACTTCCCTTGGGATGATGGGGTAGGAGAACATTGGGAAAGTGGTGCCTGGGGAAGGGAGGTGCAGCTGAGACCTGGAAGGACTTAACAAAGCTCCCTTCACAAGGTTTTGGTAAAACAAATACAAATGGTGAATGAGACACTCACAATCCAGCAGCAAAGGGGAGTCAGGAGCTGCAGGGATGGACTGGAACCTGCCCATGGCTCTGCATCCCCCAGGGCTGGGGCAGGGCAGGGCTGGGTGCAGCTGTGCCCTATGGGCAGCATCACCAGCTGCTGGCCCAGGACTCCTGCACACTCCTGCTGGGATGGGAACTCCTTCCCCTTTCCACAGCCCTGCCCTCGAGCTGGACACAGACACAGCCACCAGAACAGTCCCATTTTTGGGAGGTTTGTAAGAGGCCACAGCCCCACAGTGAAGGGCCTCGGGGTGAGCTGCTTTGCTTTAATCCAGCCCTCCTGGTGATGCCATGGCAGAGAACACTTTACACAGCTCTGTTAATTGAAATTTAATTGAAACTGGTTGACAGGGAGCTCTCTGAGGGCTTAAGGACTGGAGGAATGACAGTCCACTGAGGAGAGCCCTGCACTGCAAGGCAGCAATCCAGGCTCACCAGGGCCTGGGCTTGGGCTTAAAATAGTTACTGATTCTCTGAAAGCAGGCATGGTGAGGATGTTTGTAGATTCTGCTTCTCTTGGAAGGGAAACAAGCAATGGACAGAATGGGATTTCACTGCAGTAATGAACAACACAGGGACCCCAGGCAGGTGGACAGGAGTGCTCTTTATTGAAAAAAAATGGACTTTTAAAGCAGTTAAAATTATCAATTTACATGTGTTTAAGGCACAACAAGCCCAAGTGGACCAACCACCACACCCCACAATGTGGATGTGATGTGGGCATGTGGCACATGTCACACGTGTCACACGTGTGTCGTGTCACATCTCTCACGTGTCACATGTCTCATGTCACATCTCTCACGTGTCTCACATCTCTCACGTGTCACACGTGTCTCATGTCACATCTCTCACATGTCACACGTGTCTCACGTGTCTCACGTGTCACACGTGTCTTGTGTCTCACGTGTCTCACGTCTCTCACGTCTCTCACGTCTCTTTACCCCTGCTTCAGCTGAGTCACTCTCCCAAAGTTCCCTTCCACTTAGCCTCAGTAACAGGCAGAACCACGTTCCAAGGCCTTCCCTCTCTAATGCCTTCCCTATCACCAACAGGATTTGAAGAGAAGGAGAGAGAGGGGTTGTCTGGATTTTTCCTCTGTGCTTTGGGGGGAACGTTGGGAGAGCAAAGTTCTGCCTGGGTGAGAAACCAGGAGTCAGAGCTGTGGGATGGTCTGAAAGCAGGGAGAGGTGATGGGAAGGTGAGAGGAGTTTGCTGGGTGTCATGGTTGCAGGAAAGGGAACAATTTGGGCTTGCATCTCAAAGAGGCACAAGAGCACAGTGACCATCCATTCAGGCACTCAGTTCCACCAGAAATATCCATTGTTTGGGAATTTTTGGGAACTCTTTTGGCAGTGTTGGAACCACCAGACTGAGGCTGATGAGGAGCATTCTGTGGTTCTCTGGTGATCCAGCCTTGGAGGTGATGTCTCAGCGTTCAGCCCTGGCTCCCTCCCCACCAGCACCTGCCCTTCCCCTGTGTGGGACTCATTCCCAGCACATCCCGAGCTCTGGGAATCCCTGGCACATTACAGCTGGCTCAGTGCACACAGAGGGTCCCTGCAACTGATACCCCACCCCTGACACCTCTGAGGGAAGGAAGTCCCCTTGTCCCTGGCTGCTGCCTGAAATGCTACTCCCTGTTCCACCCACTGCATGAAATCCCAAGTAAATAACTCCTGCAGTTATGGAGCAGGATTACCTTGAAATTTGTTTCCATCCTCTCACTGTGATTTGGTTGTCTGTGGGCATTAACTCCACATTTTAATAAGCAAAGCCTCTGAAATACCTTCGTGAGAATTAGGGTTCTATAAATTAACTGATTACTGATAAAGCCTAATTATAAATTAGGTCTTATTATCAGAAGCTTCTGAGCGACTCTGAATGAATTAAAGCTGTAGGAGCAGGAATATTTCAGTTAACTCTGTGAACTCTGATAAAGGTCTGAAGAGGGTCTGTGCTCTGCCCTGCTCCCAGGGAGTTTCTACAAAAGGACAGCCTGAGACAGCCCCTGCCCCCTTAAGTCAGTTCTTTGTTCCTTTCCTGTTTTCCCAAGGAGTGGGGGGATCTCCAGGGGGGAGATCCCTTCTCACCAGGTTCAGTAACTCCCCAAATTCCCACTGCAACAAGCAGAGGAGCTCAGGGGGATGAAGTCTGGGGAGCAGAGGGCTGAAGGGCTCAGAAACTGCTTTGCTCCCACTGTCCATGGAAAAACTCCTAATTCTCACCAGCCACTCTCTAAACCTCATCCTGCAAATCCTGACTGTGGCCTCAGTGCACTCTGCCCACAAACACCTGCCCAAGGCTCACCCACCATTCCAGCTCCCCTGCCCGTGAAAGGACTTTGAAATCCAAGAGTTACTTCTTTTGGACTGATAAAAAGGTCTCTTTGGGATTATAATGCTGTTTCCCAGACCTTGAATGATTCTCTTCCTCTTCCACCTGTCCAACATGCCAGCAAATCTTTGATAGACAAATAGGAAATGTTCCCAATAGGAAATTATTTCCACTTGTGGCGTCACCAGTCACAGGCAGGCTGCAAGGCCCACAGCTCTGGGAAAAATCCACTTTTCCCCTCCAGGGTGGTGATTCTCTAAAGGAAAAGGAGCTCTAGCTGTGAGTCCAGGTGGAATCACACATCTGAGAGGAGCTGAAGTTCAGCCCAGCTGCCCTGATTTGCCGCCAAGCACCTGAGAATGATCCCAGGGGAATCCTACAAAATGTGAGGGTGTCCCAGAGGACAGGCAGGGACTCTGAGCCAGACTCTTCTCGGTGCAGTTTGGGGTCTCCTGGGCAGTTCTGTTGCCTGGGGAAGGGTCACACATTCGGTGTCTTGTGTCCTTCAGCTGTGGGAAGCAGAAGATTTCATGTCCTGGTGTCCCTGTGGAGAGCAGGGCATTGCTTTGTCCCCATGGCCACCACTCCCCACACCCACACCTCCCACAGCTCTGCTGG
Source organism: Cisticola juncidis (assembly GCA_013400215.1). Taxonomy (NCBI): domain Eukaryota; kingdom Metazoa; phylum Chordata; class Aves; order Passeriformes; family Cisticolidae; genus Cisticola; species Cisticola juncidis. Next base: position 12,445 of record VXBR01007019.1, on the reverse strand, counting down.
AGCTCCAGGCTGGCAGATCCCAGCAGGGCTCAGTCCAGCAGTGCAAGGAAATGTGCAATTCCCGTGGGAAGAGCACGTTCCCAGGCAGGTGATCCCTGAATACCAGCTGGAGAGCAGGATCCAACGCCTGTGAGAAAGAACATGGAGAAAATAACACCCATCTGCTCTTCCAGCATGGAAAAATCATCCTTTGGCTTTTTAAGGAGAAGTTCCATGTAAAGCTATTTTGATTCCTCCACAGCACACAGTTGGAATGGAATTGTTTTCATGATGGCAAGGATTTGCTTCTTCTATTTACCAGTGCAACCAAACATTTAATTATAAAAGCTCCTGAAATTAAGTAGATGCAAAAATTAAGATGAATATGCTCATTTTTGCCAATCCTGTGGAATGCTTCTCCTCTGAAAGACTCATTCCATTACAACACAATGTAGCAGAAAGTTAACACTCACATAATGACCTTAAAACCTGCTTGGAATGCAGAAACAGATCATCACTGCTCACTCTCTTAAGAAAAGTTATAAACCCTAAAAATTGAGTCTGCAATGGAAACACTGCAATGATAGAGCACAATGTGACACCAGCGTTCTGTACTCAGGGTGGGGTGTCCCACAGGGCACTCGGCTGCCCCAAGGTCACTGCAGTGTCCCCTCCTTCATTTCCCCCTGCTCTGGAACACTGGGACTCCCATGGAAGTGTCCAGGGCCAGGCTGGCCCAGGACAGGCATCCTGGGATAGGGAACAGTGTCCCTGTCCCTGGCAGGGGATGGGATGGGATGGGATGGGATGGGATGGGATGGGATGGGATGGGATGG
>VXBR01007019.1:0-10528 GCA_013400215.1 Cisticola juncidis | reverse complement strand
GGAGAGGAGAGGAGAGGAGAGGAGAGGAGAGGAGCCCCAGCTACCCTGGAAAGGTGTAGGAGTCATGGACCATGGGGGTCAGCAAGCTTGGAAAAGCTGCAGGGACAGCACCAGGCTGGGGTCAGGGGAGCTTGGCCACCTTTGGGCTCCCACAGGATGTGCTGGTGTCCCCTGTGTGACCAGAGACAGGACAGAGCCTGTGGGTACCCCCTGAAGCCATCCATCAGCAAAGGGGGCACTGGGGGCCTGGGACACCTCTCAGATGTGACAAAGTGCCACCTCCAGCAATGGAAACTCTGTGTCACATCCCCTCCTCCTGCCCTGGTACCTGGGGCAGGGTCAAGCCTCTCTAGACCCCTCAGAAGATACATTTGAGCCTTCTGTGCTTCGTGTTTAACACATCCAGAGGCCACCAGGCTCCAGCTGGGAGCTCCAGGGAGCTGCTGGTCCCTGCCAGCCTGAGCAGAGGTGTCTGCCAGGCTGCCAGGGGGCACCTCCAGTTCTTAGTGCTCCCCACATCTGGGAACCAGAGCAGGCTGTGGCACCTCAGGCAACCCAGCCCAGCAGAGCTGCCTGGTGCTCCTCCCTTTGCAGCTCTTCCCAGGAGCTGCAGGAGGAAAATGTCACCAGCTGGCTGGAAAACCCTCCAGAGGCCGTGGCACAAGGAACCCTGGCCCTTGCTTTGAAACTCCCTCCTTAAATAATGAATTTCCTGGCAGCAGTGTCTCAGAAAGGCTTGGCATGAAGGTGCCAGAGAAGTGACCTTGTGTGACAAAGCAGATGGAAAATGCCACAAGAATTAGATCAATCAGTCTCCTTGATTTGCTGCTGAGAAATAAAACCTTTCCAGCAGGATGGAGAGGGTGCCAGGCCACCTCTTTTTACCTGGATCTTCAATCAGCACCTTCCTGTGCCCCTCAAGGAGGGAAAATGTGAAGGAGGAATGCAGAGGAGCTCAGGGTGCCCTTGCAGGAGGAGCAGGGAGATGGCCCCAGCTCATGAGAGGGCAGAACCACCTCATATCAAAGAGCCAAATAATTGACAAATGTCCTGTGCTCCCTTTCTCTGCCACAGCCAATGGCCCAGAGAGTTGGCAGGAAGATGGAGGGAAGGGAAATGTGCAGAGGGAAGGCCCAGTGGTGATTTTGGGAGAGTTTTCTTGGAGTCACCAAAGACTGAGTACAAAGCAGACCAGAGCAGGTGCTTTCTTCACTTTTCTCTGTTGTTTTAGACACATTGTGGCTTTTATCACCCCAAAACAGCAAAATATTGATATTGGAGTCCATAGAGAACAGAAAAAGTAGGACCACCCATGAGTGCAATCAGGCTCCCAGTCCCTGACCTTCCCAATGCCTGTTTCCAAGCCTTGTACCTGGACATGGCTGGGAATCTTTAGGATTGGTATTTCTGCTCTGTCTCTGCTTCCCTGTGGGTTTCCTCAGAGGGTATGACAAACACAGGGGGGTGGCACTGGGTGTCAGGAGGAAACAGCGACTCCCTGCCCATCAGACAGGTGGAGAAATGGGCTGAAAGAGGCACAAAGTTGAATGCTGGGCTGAAGGTCTGCAGGCTGTGGAAAATTTGTGCCAGATCCAGCTGAAGTCCCGTGAGCCTGTCCAATCTGTTGTAAAACACACAAGCTGATGTTTCTCAGTTATTGGCACAGTGGGTGGGTAGAGCAGCCACAGCCTGGATGGGGGTGGGTGTGAGGAGCTCCCTCAGGACTGTCAGGATTTTACCTTGTTGCTAAAAGAAGCAAAGGAAGCCTCAGAAAATGCAAGCAAGGTTCCCTTGCAGGCTGTTTCTGCCTCCTGAGCTGCTCCAGGGGGGGATGCTGAGCCTGGGATTGGGACAGGCTGGAGATCTGATTCCCCCCAGCTCTGTCCAGCAGCTCCTCTTTGCCATGGCCACTCCCCCACTTGGGGCAATGTTTGAATTTTCTCCTTCAGACTGTAATTGTCAGTCTCAGGGGTGCCTGGTGCCCACAGGAAGAGGAATCCCAGCATTAACTGCTGGATAAATCCCTGGGCACAGCAGTCACCAGGAAAGGCTGAGTTGCAGCTTTACAGGGTTCATTGGAGCCTCTCCTCCTTCCCCAGAGGCTGTGACAGCAGAGCAGGAGTGAGGGCAGAGGGTGCTGTCACTGTCCTGTGAGGATCCCACGCTGTTTAAGGGCTTTCCAGCACTGGGATGGGGCTCAGCATCCCAGCCTGGCTGCCATGGAAGATCCCTGAGGAACCTTTCAGAGTCCAGCTCAGAGAAATGCCCAGGTGAGCAGTGGGCTCCTCTCCATGGCCTGACTGATGACCCAACCCAGCAACTGTGGGAGGACAAAGAGGGAGAAGGAGTGGAGGGAAGGCAGAGTGAAAGGAAAAGGGAACTGGGGTGTCCCCATGCCCTCCAAGGGGAGCACAGAGCAGGTGGGATTGCTTGGCACATGGAGCTGAGGTTTTGTCAGTCTGGGTTTATTTTGCCCCTCCAATCCAATTGTCCTCCTGACAATATTTCTCCTCTTCAGCCACTTCCATGGGTGTTTCATGTCAGTGCTGCTGCATAACTCACACTTATTTTTTAATCTGAGTGCATGGTCAATGGTCCCCTCACTCCACTGTTATTCTGCAGTGATTTAAACCTGTTCCATGTGGAGTCACCATTTCCTCCCACAGCCCAACTCCTGGCACAAGGAGGAAGGGCTGTGCTGTGCTCCAATCCACCAGGATACATTCCCATGCCATAGATCTGTTACAATTCCCCCAGATTTGTAGTAAAACACTGCTGGATCTTGGCACCTGGGCTGCCAGGTGCTAGAGCTCCTTGGTGCTGTCACTGTGTGCAAACACAGCCCCAACCTGCACCATTAGCACTACAAAGTGACACAACTGTAGCTGTAGCTGTGCTAATGCTCTGCACTCTATGATAATTACAAATGCTTTTCATACAGACACTTCTTTTTTTTAAGGGAGAGAGAGAGAATCCTGAACAGACTCTGAGCTGGCAGCACTGCACAAAAACCTTCTGCTCCAGGGGCTGAGAATCAGGAATCCCAGACTGGTTTGGGTGGGAAAGGACCCTGCTCATCCCTGCCCTGGGCAAGGACACCTTCCACTGTCCCAGGCTGCCCCAAGCCCTGTCCATCTGGTCTGTTTGTTATAATATTGAATAAAACCAGCAAAACATTTCATAGTTTCAGCCCCACCACCTGCCCGTATGACCCTCACTCTGTCACACACTCAGCTGTGTCAGCCATGGTTTATAAATAAGGAATTCATAAAATACACACAGAAAGTCTCCAGTTGGCTGCTCTCCTTTGCAGACACCCAAACAAAATGTGCATTTGAACAGCAAAATGGCACTTGGAGAGCACAAGAGGGCACTGAGCCCCTCAGTGCCACTGCTTGTCAGTGTAGATATATTTTTTCCTGTCTTTTCTTATAGCAGGATAATATTAAGCAACATCTATTAGATCCAAATATTTTAAGATTATATTTCAGCTTCCTAAAACAAGGAGAGGAGATTTCTTAGACTCTGATGTGAACTTTTAATCCTTGTTGATGTCCAGGCTGAGGTGCTGGGCTAACATCAGTTATTTCTGATTGAGCCTGGCGTAGCTCTGTGCAAAGCAATGGTTGCACCACAGATTAAACACCTAGAAAATCAACCAATGCTGGTCCATGTGGTTTCATAGCAATTAGAGGCTGCCAGACCATTCTGATTTCCCTTTGTGCTGGAGCTGGCAGTGTGTTTGGGAAGCAGCAGATGTTTGCAATGCCCCTGACCAGGCAGCAGAAGGAGTGGCTGGGATCACAGGTGAGGATGTGAAGCCAAGTGAAGTTTATCCATCCAAAGACATAAAAAACCTCCTGGGAACACTGGGGCCTAAAATGGATTAAAGACCACTGTGGAGAAGTGAACAAATGTGAGCTGCCAGTGCACCAAGAGTTGATGCTCTGTTAACAGGGACAGGCAGGGGAAGATTCTTCCCTCCACATGGAAATGCTCACATCAAGCCTGGACTGGGAGATGCCAGCCCGATGTTTGTGCTTGTAAAAGGGAACAGGAGAAGGTTCAGAAGAGAGCCACAAAAATTATTTGAGGTCAGGAGAAATTGCCCTGTAGTGAATGATTTTGAAAAGCACAATCTGTTTAGATTGTGGAAAGGGAGAGTGAGAGGTGGCTTGAGTAGCCTTAAGTACCTGACAGGGAGAAAATACCAGGTACTAAAGGGCTCTTTGATGTAATGGAGAAAGACATAACAAGGACTAATGGTTGGGAGCTGAAACTGGAGAAATTCAGACTAAATGACCCCGAGATTTTAACAATGAAGGTGATGAAACCCTGGCACAAAGTCCTGAGGGAAGTGAGTGTCCTCAGTCTCCTGAGAGCTTCTGTTCAGGTCAGGCTTCTCCTCTGGAGGACACCAAACATCCAGGATTTGCCTTTTTGCAGGGCTGGAGGCCTTTCTCAGGGTGAGGAACGGGTCTCCACAAGCTGATGGGTCCTCCTGGATGAAAACTGCCCTGAGAATTGCCTTCCCCCTGGATGTTCCAAGGGCCAAGGGAACTCTTCCAATGAAAGAGATTTTATCACCACATTTGGGCTTCTGGAGAGGCTGAGGAGCTGCCAGCCCAGGCCCTCAGCTGGAGTGAGCACAGGGGCTCTCCCATGCCCTGATACCTCATTTCCCATCACTTCTCCAGGTTAGACTTTCCCCCAGCACGGGCAGATGTTGCTGTCAGGGCTCACAGAGATCAAGGGAGGTTCCTGCTCTCCTCCCAGCAATGTTTGGTGATCCTCTCACCTAGAACCTCTCCCTGAACTCCACAAGAAGATGAACAAATGTGTCCCCTTGCACAGCTTCCCTGGGCAACCTGTGCCAGGGCCTCCCCGCCCTCATAGGGAAAAAATTCTCCCCAATATCCCATCTAACCTTGCCCTTTGGCAGCTCAAAACTGGTTTGGTTGTATATATCTTCACTGATAAAAATATTCTATTCAGATCTTAGTGCTTTCTCACTTCAAGGGCATTATTTCCTCATTCTCCCCTTCCCTGGGAATCTGCTCCCCATCCCCTCCATTCCGCTGTGTTCCAGCATCAGTAAATCCCCTGTGAGCAGACTCAGGCTGGTACTTGGTCTCCAGGGTTAATCCCTTCTATTCCTTGGGAATTTGATACAGGTAAGCCAAAACTTCATTTCCTAGTGTCAGAAATATAAAAGCAGAGATGCTAGAAGAGTGTTCTTGCTGGTGAAGCTGGTTAGGGTTCTGATCCTCACAAAACTGTTAGAAATTTTTATAGTGGTTTGGCTCAATTTCTAAATTTTCTTTTGCTGGAAAAAAAATATTGGCAAGCCACCCAAATTCTCAAGCAATCTTCTGAGAAAGCTGCACCACTTACTCAGGGGGGTTATTTTTGATTGGTCACACTCTTTCCTAAGAGTTTTTAACAAATCCAACCCAAGCAGAATAATTTTTGGTTTTCCAGTAAGATTTGCATTTCTGCTCTGTTCTCACACAGAAGGAGATGGTCTGAGAGAGCACCAAGGGCCTGAGGAGGAACAGGAGAGGAGTTTTACACACAGCCTGATTTGCTAATGAGGGTGGGTGGGATGTAGTAAGGTCTCAACAGCTTCCAAAATGATGCAGGTGAAGTAGAAGTCTCCAGGCACAAAAATGAGAAAACTGTGTGTGGGACCAGGATCTGGACCTGAATGGAGTAAAGTTTTGGAATTGGTGGAACATGCCCATGAGAGGCTTCCACAGCACCAAAACAGACCTCTGATGTTTAAGAGTGTCCAAAAAAACCCAAATAGCTGAACCAACACCAAATACTTCATGTAGCAGTTGGAATTTATAATTTTTTAAATTAAGAGAGTTGAACTGTAGACTCAGCTCTAACAGAGATTGAACAGATCTTGCTGGTACCTGGCAGAGAGACAGGAACCAGTGGGACATGCAGAGAGAATTACAGAGCCACTGTCACAGAGTCAGAGAATCAGAGGCACAGAGTCACAGACTGACAGAGTTGCAGAATCAGTCACAGAATCACAGTCATAGAATCAGAGAATTAGAGTCAGAGTCACAGAATCACAGAGTTGCAGAGTCACAGAATGAGTCACAGAATCACAGTCATAGAATCAGAAAGTCACAGAGTCACAGACTTACAGAGTTGCAGAGTCAGAGTCACAGAATCAGAGAATTACAGTCACAGAATCACAGAGCTGCAGTCAGAATCAGTCACAGAATCACAGTCACACAATCAGAAAGTCACAGTCACAGAGTTGCAGAGTTGCAGGATCACTCACTGAGTCACAGAATCACTCACAGAGTCACTTCACACAATCACAGAGTCACAGGAGGGTTTGTGTTGGGCCCACGGTGGTCACTGGTGTCACTCCTCGCTCCAGCAGGGCCATCCCACAGCACAGGGCACAGGATTGATCATTCTGGAATATTCCCAGTGAGGGAGACTCCACAGCCCCTCTGGGCTCTGCTCAGGGCTGGCACTGCCCAGGGCACAAGTTCTGCCGCTGTGCAGGGAATTCCTGGGCTCAGCCCCTGTCCCTGCCTCTGGTGCCACTGCCAGGTCTGGAGCAGAGCCTGGGGCTGCTCTGCCCTCCCTGCACAGGGACAGACACAGGGACAGACAGAGACAGACAGGGACAGACACAGGGACAGACAGAGACAGACAGGGACAGACACAGGGACAGACAGAGACAGACAGGGACAGACACAGGGACAGACAGAGACAGACAGGGACAGACACAGGGACAGACAGAGACAGACAGGGACAGACACAGGGACAGACAGAGACAGACAGGGACAGACACAGGGACAGACAGAGACAGACAGGGACAGACACAGGGACAGACAGAGACAGACAGGGACAGACACAGGGACAGACAGAGACAGACAGGGACAGACACAGGGACAGACAGAGACAGACAGGGACAGACACAGGGACAGACAGACACAGGGACAGACAGGGACACCAGGACAGACAGGGTCAGACAAGAGCACCCAGGGACACCCAGGGCCGAGGCCCCCTCTCTGGGGTCCCCCTGGGGCCCCTCCCCTCCAGCAGGGTGGGATTCCAGCAGCAGCAGCAGAGTGAGCGCCCGCAGCTGAGAGGGGACACTCGGGACATCCTCAGGGTCAGCCAGGGGAAGCAGTTCAGAGTCAGTGAGCAGCAGTTCCTGCGGATGGGAATCTCATGGATGTGTGGGAAGGAAAGGCCTGGTGGCTGTGCCGTGCCCCAGGGTGGGGACAGCCCCAGGGTGGGGACAGCCCCAGGATGGGGACAGGGTCACCTGCCCCCACCAGTGTTAGTTGGTCCCTCAGGGCTGAAAACACAACAATAAAAGCAGCCCCTGATTCCCCCCGTGTGGTTGGTGATGCCACAGAGGGCTGAGACTCCTTTTCCAGAAGTGCTGCTGCTCCCAGTGAGGGGAGGAGAAGTCACTGCTGATTCCGTGTGGAGCAGCCCAGGATCCCCGGCTCAAGGGGAACATCAAACCCATCCCCACAGGAGAGTGACCACAATGGACTGAAGTTCAATACTCGACACGAGAGGGGTGGGGGAAAGGCAGAAACCACTCTGATAAAGTTTAAAGGGAAATTTAAAAAAAAAAAAAGAAAAAAAAAAAGAAAAAAAAAGACTAGTTAAAAGAGAATTTAAAGGGAATGGCTAGAAGGGTAAAATGATGAAAGTGGTTGGGATACTTTTGAAATAAATCATATTAGAAGCTCTGGAACATTATTAGAAAATTTTAAATGGGCAAAAGTCATTCTGGCCATGGCTATAAAGCAGCATAAAAGAAGCAACTCGAACTAAAAGGATAACTCTGGCAAGTTAATGCAAACCTTATTAACAAGGGCCAAAATTATGCTTGAGCAAGAACTTGCTAAAGACATTAAAAGTAATGATAACCCTTTTATTTCAAGCACTAGAAGGTAACTCTGTGCCATGGTACAGCTCATGGAAGATCAGGATTCAGTGGGAGAACTGTGAAAGGGCACAGCAGGAAATTTAAATAAACAGAGGAATTTAGTCCTGTTCCCACTTGGGGAATTTTCATTACAAGGGATAAGTATGAGGAACTGGTTTATATTTTAGGCTTGAAATTAAAAATTGAATAATAAAAATTCATCAAGACCAGATGGTATTTTCCAAAGAGCAGTGAAGAAAGAAAAAATGAAATTCCAGTCTATTAACTGTACTGGGAAATCTGTCACTTCACCTATGCATGAGAAATTAGAAGGTTGAGAATTTCTCACCAATTTATTAGAAGGAGTTGGAGGAGAAATACAGAAAGCTGTGAAATGAGAACCCTGTTTTTTTACAAGGAAAGCTGGGAGACACCATAATAAAGAACAAAATCAGCAGGGCTAAGGTGGAACAAGCTGTTATCTCATCCAAAATTGACCAACAGAGCAATTCTACATCCTGGAGGAAAGAACAGATGTAGCCTTCAGTATCTGGATTTCCAAAAAAGCTTTCAAACACAGTTTTTCCAGCCATGAGACAACAAGAAAGGCCCTTGTGAGGTGTGATGGCCACTTCCATGGCATGGACATTTTCTGGAGTAAAACCTCTGTGTCTCAAGGGAGTAATGCTGGAGCCAAGGAAGTTTGAACAGTGCAGGGAACCTCTCTGGGCAGTGGAATTCAGGAATTCACTAATTCCAGTATTATCCTGGCTTGCTCTTTTCCTGGTTTGACTTTTCCTAGCCAGGTCCCACCACAGTGATGGATTCACCCGCACCCAGGGCAGCCCTGGGAGGTCCCTGCTGGTCACTCTGTGTGTCCAGCCCTTCCTGGAGGGTTGGGGAGAGTCCAGATGATACATGGAATTGTGCCCTGCCGTGCCAAGTGTGATCTCAAGATGAATAAAGCAATAAAATGGAGATGTAGAAAGATTTCCTCATTCTGGAGAGTTCTTGGCAACATCAGTGCATCTCCTGGAACTGCTCACAAATGGAAGAGCAGGAAAAATAGGAAACAACAGAAGCAAACAGGAGACAACTTTCTGCATCCATAACTCCATGGAATGACCATATTTTGGGTATTGTGCACATCCTTAACATATATTCCTATTGAAACTGCCACAATTTTTTTCTGTTAACTAGAAGAGCTTTAGAGATGGGCAGGAAGGCTAAAGAAAGATTTAGAACAACTTTGGTATAACTTTCACACCTCAGCTTGGATGGTTGTTGGGGGTTAGATTTGCTTTTTTTTCACTTACAGAATTTTTTCCCATAAGTTTGCAAGAAGCCTCAATGACTACTTAATCAGAACAAAGGGGAGTACTTGAAGGACCTGGCAACACAAGGCTACACCTACTGGTTTTTTAAGTCTCTGGGATTGTCCCTCAGAGGGGAGAGATGTTCCCTCAGGGAACAGAAAGACTGTGGTGGACAAAGAGCTACAAAATCCTGAGTGACAGAGAAGGGGTGAGCAGAGAGCAGTTATTCCCTATTTTCCCAAACTACTGCAATGAACAACTCAAATCATCAGGCAAGAAGTTTAAAGCCAGCAAAGGGAAGATCTCTGAAAATGCCCAATTTCCCTTCATAACACAGGGGCTGAGCAGGTCATGGAGCCCAAAGGGACAAACAGGTTACAAAAGCAGGGAAAGCAGTTTATGGAGGAGAAGGGTGTTGTGTGAAATACAGTGATGTAGACAAGTGTTCAGCAAAAAGTCCTGGAGCCAGACTGCTGGAAGCTGGGAGACTCCTCAGGGAAAAGTCACCCCAGGGTCATCCTGTTTCTTCTGGGCATCCCACAGTGACCACGGGCAGGGACTGGGGATGAGGGGATGGATCTGGCTCAGGAGGTCCCTGTTTCCATCCTTATCACATCCTGAGGAGAGTTTGGTGACTGCCCCAGCAGGGATTCTCAGCTGGGTGTTTCACAGAAGCACCAATTGCAGCAGTGGACAGTGGTGGGATAGGAATTCTGACAGCAAAGGGAAAAGTTGATCTTTGTTCAAAGAACTAAAAATATGATCAACCTTTAAAAAAAACTGGGACACGTATTTGTCAACAATTTTTTAGAATTAAAAAATGCACTTTTTAAAATGCATGCTGGTGCCACCTCTGATGCAGCAGTGACATGAATGTATTCCATGGGGTGGAGGGGGTTTTTCCCAGTAACTCCAGTTCTACTGAGCTGCCCATGAGTGACTGATCAAGCATCACTGCCACATGCTCTGAGGACAGGAGCAGCCCCTGACAGTGTCTGCAGTCCCTTGACTTTGCCCCTCATTCCTCACTCTGTTGCATCAGAAGTTCCTCCTACCAGGCTGTTCGACCCCGGAGCAGTCAGGGCAGGTCAGGAGGACACTTTGTCTTGCATAAGCCCATTGTATCTTTCATTTTAAGAGTTTGTTACAAAGAATTGAAAACAAAAATGTGATGTGTTAGGACACAGAACCCACCAAACCCAAACCCACTTGAAATAATAAAGAGTGATAGTCTTGCATGGCAATTTAGTGATCTGTGGCTCGTGGGTGTTATAAATAGGGCAAGGAG
>VXBR01007018.1:716201-760498 GCA_013400215.1 Cisticola juncidis | reverse complement strand
CGAGGGTGCCGCCGGCGGCGCTGCCCCACGCGGGCCGGTGCGGCGGGAGGGAGGCGAGGGGCCGCCATGCGCTCCAGCTGTGCCGGAGCAGATGGATCGGTCAAACTTTCGGGGGCCGCAAGCTGCCCCCAGCCCCGTGTGCCGTGCTCAGCAGCCGCCTCCTGTTCCGAGGGCAGGGACACGTTTGCTCGTGTGACGGAGAAATTGGATTTGTTTGGGATTTTTTTCCCCCTAGCCACACGCCCCCTGAAGATTTATATTGTATGTGAAAACGGTTATAAAATTTAACCTAAAATTTTGCAGCGGTAGCATCCTTGCAGTTGTCCACATTGTCCAGCTGTCTCCAAATTCTAACGGTCATTTGCACTGATGATGCTTTTATATATAGGGCCGTTTTCAGTATGTTCTGTGTACTTATTTGCAGTTCAACAGGAGTTGATCAAAGAGCGAGAGACATTTTCTGTCTCATAATTGTTTCCCCAAACAATATAATTTCCAGTATGCACAAGACACTCATGAAAATGTAGTAACACAAACCCCAAAATACGTAATCTGAGTAACTCTTGCTCCAAATGGAAAGCTGCTGCTGACCTACATTTTTGAACCAGAACAGTTTGAAGGGTTTTTTTTATAACTATCTTAATACAAGTGATGCCCTAGTATAATAAAAGGTACTATCACACATTACGTTCAACTAATGAAAGCATTTGGGAGATCAAATACTTGGCTATGAATACAGCAAACTGGGATATTAGCAAATGTTTTCAATACAGCAAGAATCTAAACCACAGTGCTTTAAATTAATATATTTATATGCTCTGTTAAAGGTAAGCACGTTTTCAAATTTCAGAATGGTAAATAGGAGATTCAATCATAATGGTAGAGAAAAACGCAGCATATCAAGAAAGATGCTGTCACGAGTAGGTAGGCTTTTTTGAATTCACTGTGAAAACATTAAAGGAGCAGAAGCTTCATGCTCTAATATTAAGTTACATGCAAAGAAAGATTATTGATAAATGTATAAGCAGTGTGATTCCGGTGTCTATTAATTTTAGTTCTGTCGGAAAAGTCAGAAATATTATGATTTGCATTATGGAGTTAGTTTTGAAAAGTCTCAGTGCTCGTGAAGTACATCTTGCTAACACTTCTTTTTTACAGTTGGGGGAATTTGGTTTTTTTGGTTGGTTGGTGGTTTTGTGTGGGGTTTTTTTGGTATCCTTTGCAAGTGCAAAAATGTTATATGGCTACACATATATAAACATAGAGCGGGGAAAAAAATGGTGAGTAATTCTAGCGGGGGGAATCAGGTGCATACCCAAGGGTCATTACAGTCTGTAACAACAACAAATTGCAATTCTATGCAAACTGCTAGAAAGGGATATATCATCTTTGTAGGAGAGAGAATAACAGAACCGTAAGATGAATTCACGCCAAATCATTCATCAGCTTTTGCCAAGAGAATACTACATCTTTGTTAGTGAGCCTTTTTGACATTATCTCCTGGATTTTCTTCTTTTCTGTATTCAAATGCACGCTAATTATTCACATTAAACCACCTAAGTTGATTCTTAAAGTCTTTCATATGCAAATAAAAATATAGATGTCTCCTTGTGTGTATTTCTTTACATGTGTACTCTAACATAAAATATAAAATCAATTAAACACTTATACTTTGAGACATTTATATTTGAGCAAAAATACAGATATTGATGATCTGCTAAAATGTGCTGATAGTGCCTGGGCTGCAGATTGCAATACTTCCTGACATACTCCACAACTCTTTCCAGTCAGGAAAATAACCCGCAAAAGTTTAACACAGATTTACTTTGAAATGTTTTCCCTAGGAAAAGGGGGGGAAAAAAGGATGAGGCTTTACACTCAAGAGTTCATACCACTAACTCTTTTCCTCCCATTTGTTTCAGCAACTCGGCTGCAAGATTGGAACTAAGAGGCTATAAAATTGAGGCCCTCAGCACAATGAAATCAGTCTGCTATAAAAGGCAACACATGCCAGTTTTTCCTCCCCAATGGCAGATGCCACACCCTAAAGCAGACAGAAGGCACTGCAGTCTGTGCAAGGGAAGCACAACACAAAGCAACAACGATGGTTCAATTTTTTAGATCACAAATAATGTTGAAATTCCTTTTGCCATCTTTGCTCAGATGATGAGTGGTAGTGCTTGTTACATTCAAATGCTCCTTTCCAAAAGCTCTCATTGTATGCATGAATTATGAATTTATTATAATATAATGTAAAAAAGCTCTAATTGCCATGCATATTATCTGCTGCAAAGTGATTGCGTTGATATTTGATATCGCAAGTGCGCAGTTTCAACTTTAGTTCTATTTTCATTGTTCTTTCAATTTAATTATTTTCTATAAACCAATGTCCAAGTGTAGGTTCTTTCTCTTGAATTTTCCTGATAAATTATAAACTCTGGTGGTCTAGGATCCCTCTTCAAAATAAACAACATAGTTTTCTAAACTTGCTGTTGGTAATTTGTTTACACCATTGACTACAACATTTACACCGACCCCCTAGGCCAGCTGTCTGTAGTTCAACCCCATGAAAGTTACTGCCTTTCCCAGTGTTACAGCAGCCATCCTTTGGTTTAGCCTTCCAAGGCATACAAAGAGTAACACTGAAGAGACAGATGGAAAACAAACCAATATTTTAATATCTACGAGATGTTATGTTAGCATTATTGGGAAAAATATTCAAATTTTTTTTAGTAAAAATCCAGTCCAAGGTTCAAGAGCCTGTTGGATTTGACACAGGTGCACACAGGAGTCTGAAAAATTCCTGTGTACAAAAGAAAAAAGCTTTTCCTTGGGATCTTGTTGTGCTTTATGGTTAAATCCACTATGCAATTTAATGAAACTGTTGTCAAATTCACTGTAATTCTCAATTTCCTTCTTTTAGATTTGCATTAGATTTAATGAGGAAAAAAGAGAGAAGTATGTGGGCTTTTATTAAATTATCACTTCTATTACTAGTTAAATATCCAATCGAAATCATTCTGAAGTCAGTGCAAATCTTTTAATTTATTTCAATAAGGCATAAATCAGATCGCAGAAAAGTAGGCAGCCAGCTCAGGGCTGCTTCAGCCTGGTATCTGGAACTATAGTAATGGAATTTTTCTTTAAAAGATCCCTTATGTGGTTAGCACATAACTATAACACAGTGGTGTTTTCTTTATTGTGTAATATTTACATTTCAGTCACAAATGTAAGAAGTGAACTAGTGCCGTAGATGTCCAGCTGATAAGCCAGAATCTGTTAGGTGTAAAGCCTATAGGTAAGTGTAAAAAATTTCTTTTAGCTGGACAAAATGAACTTTGAAAAAAATGCCGTTTATGCCAACAGATCATGGCCTAAAACATGTGAAGATTGACACATTGTATTATTTAATTAAAATCCAGTCTTTAGCAGCCATTAATCCTGGCCAATTTAATCAATTTCTTCAGGCAATGTGTAAACAAAAAGACTTTAGAACATCACCATCTCCATCTCGAGAATGTCATACATGACATTATTATGAAAATGCAGTATGCTGGAGTTAGACCACTTGAATAGACTGTTTAAAGGCCTCAATTTTACAAATGCGAATCATCCATTGAAGTCAATAAGATCACTTGCTTCCTTAAAGTTAAGCCCTGATTAAGTGCTTCTGTGGACTGAGTCCTCTGTGAAAAAACAGCTCTTGTGTCTGTAGTTTAGTGAGATAGGGGCCCAACCAATTTTCTAAATCAAAACAAAATCTTGCATTTGGCAGTAATAGGAGGGATTGTTGATTGGGAGGTTCACCCACCAGTGAAATCTAAGCCTTTAAACTGAATTACACTAATATTTCTGGATCCTACGCCATTGTTTGAGAACATCATTGCATTTTGGAAAAATTTAGGAAAAGGCTGGCCTTCCTTTGAATTAAAAATTAATGTTCATATTTTTTATAAATTAGAAATATTAAACAAGAGTCAGTATAACAGTAATCACAGAGTTCTCTGCCAGGTTTCTTTCCCATTCTTCTGCCTTTTACAAATCTTTTATTTTCTGATGTGCAAGAGATACATGGGAAACCAAAAGAAGTATTTGCTGCTAGCTACACACTGGTTGGATGTCCTTCCTATTGTCAGCTGTAGCATGCCGGGCTGACTGATACATTGAAGGAACAGTCAAACTGACAGCACACAGCTTTCACGCTCATAAAATAAATGAGATTGGTACCTTAGCTGTAAACATGCTGCATGTTCCAAGAAAAATAAAAAACCTTTAAATTTTCTTTCCTAAACTTTTTCTACTTTATAGTCTTATATTTTATATATCACAGTATTTATCAATTGTTGTTTTTAAAAAGAGATTACTGAGGCCTCCATGGCTTAAACAAGTAAAATATTTTTCTGTAGGATATTTTTATATACAGACAGAAATGAAGGATTTTAATACAAGGTGGCACAGTATTCTCCCTTTGCAAACTGATTTTTTTTCTATTACTATAGTGTATATATAATTCTGAATTTTTATAAGTGTGCCAAATTGTGATTTTGCATGATGAACTCTATTTCTGACCCATTTTTGTAGTATTTTACCATTTACAATCTCAAATACAGCATCTCTGAGTCTTTTAGCTGGAGACCCACCTTTTTCCTTTGCTGTAATAGTCTGTAATTCCCTCTTTCCTTCACATCTTGATTTTCCACCCTATCACACGTGCATGCACATCTGCTCAGTGGATAATCCCAAATTCCTGCAGCCCAACTTGCCTTAGCCTCCTGAAGTATAGCCATGCTGTATCACTCATAAATATCATTCACACTGTAATCCTGCCCTCCAAGTTCCAACAAAGTTCACCCCAGGCCAAATTTTCTTCAGCTCCTTTGCCCAAGGGACACAAAGTGAATGCTCTTGGGGATGAAAAGGAAGAGCTGTGAAGCCCCAAAGAGAGTAAGGGAGATGAGAGGTGGAAGAGATCCTATGAAATTATCCTGAGCCTTCTCCATCCTAACTTGGTACATCTTGGGCTTTCTTACGGGGGGCAACTTCCTGGTCTGAAAGCTGTTGCTTTGATGGATACATTTACCCTAAAAGCACTCCTGTACACTGAGAAGTCCAGTTGCTCCCACTTCACCATCAAGGAAAAGAGACACAAGGGAGGGATGCCATGACTGCATGAACCCTTCTTTAAGCAGCAGTGCCAGCTCCAGGAGCTCCGGGTGACTGCCACAGTCACCTGGTATGGACCTTGGGGGTGCTGATGCAAGGGTCTGCACAGATGCATGATGTGCCAGCAACCCAAGGGGAGAGAAAGGAAACTTATTTTTATCCAGATCCTTGCACTGACTCATCCAACGGCCCAAACAGTAGAGCTGGCATAACAGGAAGGGGGAAGAGAAGGGGCAGAGCGCACGAGGCCGTTACCCACTTCTTTCTGTTTGACCCAAGAGGAGGTCTGGTGGCAGAGGGAGATAATAGGGTCTGTTTAGCCAACAGTACTGCTGAAAGAAAATTATGTCATAAGATTATAAACAGGTGCTCTTTTCCAAAACCCAGCTGAGCCAGTGAAAAAAAAAAATACTGTCCCCATTTTTGTCGGCATCACCTGTCAGATATTGATGATCCTCACATCTGTTGATACAGTTGCTCCTGTATGTATAATGTATATTCCCCAACCCTGTCTAGATTAAACAACCTAAATTACCAGACTTACTGTTTAAACTATCTGCATTATCTGAGTCCCATTTGCCTAAATAAGATTAGGATAAAGTGAGCCAACAGATCTGAGGAGACAGTGGACTCCAGCTGAGGGACAATAAACAGCTGGCAGGTGGTAGTAACCTCTTCAGTAAACACAATGTACTTTTGATATACTGAGGGACTCCATCCATTTAGGCCCTAAATATTAGTCATGGAGATAGAGAGACAGTCACATGTCAGTAAAGACCATTTATCCATTCTTTACATGTGCAGCCTGGAGTAGTAAAAACATCAGGGTGTAGGATTTGCCAACTTTATTTCTTTATTAATTTCTTATTATATTATTTCTGTTTCTGCATCAATGGGATGTACATTTATGAAGCGTATGCTGAACTGTGTGTACATCTCCAGAGTCCCAGGTTTGTATTACAGCTGCTGGTCCATCATCCTTGCTTACACAGTGATTCAATAGAACCTGTAAGCTGTGAAAGTGAGCTTGCATTTCTTGGAAGGGAATGCTCCGTTCTGAAATGCCTGCGATCTCTAGATTCGCTCTGAGAGTTTGTTTGGATGAAGTTGCTCCACACATCAGCTGGAGAAGGGGCAGCCGTGCCTTTGTTCCCAGGAGCCAGCAGAGGAGAAAGCTGCGCTCCGAGGGCTGCAGTAGCTGCCGGTTACACGCGCAGTCCCCACGGACGCGCTGAGCTCGCTCCTGCCCTCAGCAAACAGGACGTCACCACCAACTGCCGCTCGGGTACCTCACTTTCACATCCTCTCTGCCACGGCATGTCTGATTGCCAAAGCCACAATCAAATCCTCATCGTCAGGGCGAAGCGTTCCTGTAGAAGAGCATCCCCCACAGATGGCCACCTGCTTCACATAGCCTAAGAGCTCAACTAACCTAAGGGGAGGCGTTTTTAATATCCTGGATGTAAACTATTTCAAGATATGCAGCATTAAAAGATCTCAAAATGCTACTAGTCTAGGGTGTGATCCTAGAAATGCTTACTAATTTGTGTAGTCCTTATGCTCCTGTTAAGCCATGAAACTTAGTGACAGACTAGAGAATCTCCCATATGAGGAAGACTGGATTGTTAAAAACATCTGTTTCTTCTTGCTTAAATATAAAAAGTAATGTTATTAAAATTAGAAAGACCATTTTATTAATCCAAAATATCGTCTAGTTATTTAACAAAGACTTAACAATGTGAGTCATCTGCATTAACAAATCCAGATGCTATAGTCAGAGGCAGAAAAGACTCGGACTGACAACAGGCTTGCTTTTTATGCCTTTTTTTTTCTGTTTGTTTTTCATTCCAAACAGACCATCCCTCATATATTATCTCACTTGGTGGATGTTAGGAAAATTTTAAGTGAAGAGAAAAATTCTGGGTTCTCTCTCTTTCTTAAAAAAGTAATACTCAAATACTGTGAAGATTTTTCTAATCCATTCAGCAGACTTTGTAACAAAATTCATAACAAAATTAAATCTGTGTATATCTTTTTGCTGTGTTACAACTGATTTCTTCTCATCCAGATGACTGGACAAATGTGGTTTTCATTTGACCACATTTAAATTTAAATTGCCACATCATTCTGTGCTGGGTGTAGACTTACTATGCATATGTCCAAGAAGAAAGGACTGTAATTTGGGAACCACTACCCATGGTGAATCTCACCAGCTAGAAATCAGGAACTGCACTCATTCTGGTAAAGGCCACATAATGTAAAATCATCACAGATACCTTGGTTTTTTTGGTCTTCATTGAAGGGCTGGTGCCACTGAGAGGGAATTTTCAAAGTGCCTTGTGACAGAAGAATCAAAGCTCAGCAAGAGCAGAGTGAGGCCAGTACTAAACATTTTCTGATTTAATTTTAATACATACAATTTTTATGCAGGGATCTTATTTGCACAGCTCAATGGAGTCACATATTTGAAGAGCACTGCTGATTAATTAGTTTGGTTCGGTATGAATGAATTAGGTGATCTCTATTTTATGTCTGTTTTGAAGTTCACTATTGTGAACTTCACCCCATTCACTGCTCCATCCTGTTCAAAAGACTTCTTGCTAACTTTACTTGGGCAGGAAAGGGAATCATAAAAATCAAGCCTCTTGAGTATGGCGGGTTCTGTTACAGTTGTATAAATCCAGCTCATTACTCAGCTAAGGGGAACTGACCTTCTAGGTAGGTTTTGAAAACAGAGCGATCATGAGTCGGAAGGTGTGGAAACTGCAGGTTTTATGACCAGACCTGAACCCAAGTTCTCTGTACCTAGGATGAAGTTTATACCAGCTTTAAAAATAATCTGCCTCTTTTTCTAACTATATTGTGTATTTTGCTCTTATTTTCTCTAAAGTCTGCAGAAACAACTCATTTAACTTATTTGGAATATTTATCTCAACCCGTCAGTAAAAACAAATTCACATTTCCCTTATAAATACAACAAAGATGGAACATGCTAGACTTTCCTTTTTGCTTCTTTACTTCCAGTTCAGGAGTTCCTTTATTCAGTCTGATGTTAAATCTACTTGTATTAGAGAATCCTTTTTATCTGAGCAAATCTTATTCCTTAGCAATGAATCTCAGAACATTGTGGGGTGATTGTATAAAGCCATTGCTTTTCCTTTATTGCCCACTAAAGAAACATTTATGATTAAATGGGAAAGGGAACTATCTCATTCTCCTGAGCTGGAGATATTGGACTCAATAATGTCCTTCATACGTGTATGCTCTATTTCAGCTAACCTGTTAGAATTGCAATATAAAATTGTAAATCAATGGCATCAAGCACCTGTGAAGCTGAGTAAGATTGCAAGTCATTTCTCAGATAGATTTGGAGAAACAGCTCCCAGCCAAGAACTCTTTTACATGTTCTACAGAGTCTGTCCTAAATTACCCCAATAAAGTCACTTGTTATACATCATACTGAGAAAATTTCCAGCTGTCTGATGTTAAGTACTCAGAAACACTATACATAGGAACACTTGGACTTTGAGGTATGTGACGTACAACTGGATGTTAATAAAAATTGAGTTACAGGCTATTCAGCTGGTTATTTGCAGAGCTAAAATTTCAGAATCTTCTTCAATAATGAAGCATAATGAAAGTGGATCCTTAAGAAATTGTTAGAATCTGTTCTGTTTAGCTATAACTGCAGAAAATGCATTATTTCTATACAAGGTGTTCCTTTATTGATTACTTTTGTGCTGGCAGTTAAACCCAGCTACTCATAAACACTATGGGCTAGAAAGAATGAAAGTAAGGAGGAATTTTGTTTGTTTTTCTTGTCTTTCTGTAATCACAATGGTATCTCTTTTTAAGCTTGTCATCTTCTGCTTGGCTGACTCTCTTGTAAGGGCTTTAATGATATGAATTTAATATGAAGTATGCTTTTGTACCTACAAAAATATATCAGTCAAACCCCTTACTTTCTGCATTTTGGAATAAATTTACTAAGGTTTAAAATATCTCCAGACCTTACAAAAGCAGAGTTGTTAGTGCCCAGGCATACTTTTTACCTTCACAGAGCTTGGAGATAAATGCAATGTAAAACTTGGCATGGCAGACAGAAAATATAAAATAAAAATACACACTACCCAGCTGACTTCAGCCCCACTCACAGAGCAGACAGTAGCCACTGAGCACACATTGTCACAAATGTGTTCTCCCTCTCCCTGCAGAGGACACTAAAGGGGAGAAGGATATGTCTTAGTGTGTCAGCCTGGTGGTTTATGCTGCTCTGTGAGGAGACTGATGGCAGGTCTGCTGCTGGAAAAGGTACTAGAATGTTACCTAGAAGTATGCAAATAAAAGGAGTCAAAGGATGGTCAAAGAATGGATCATAAAGAGGAGAAAATCCAAGGACACTTGCACAGATGATGGCACCACAAAGGTCAAAACATCTTCTTGGGGCTCAGGATTCAAAAACATGAGGCAAAAGCTATAAGCTAGAAAGGAAAATGGGGACTTCTTCACTTGATGTCTTTGACTCAAAAATGGTTTCCCGAAGATGCTCGCTCATTTGTGAATCATGAGGCTTAATTACATAAAATTGCCTGATCTGTGTTACCTCAGGTTATGTTACCTAAAGGTATCTTCTGACCCTAAATTGTATGAGTCTGCATAAAGTAGCTGTAAGGAAAGAGCAGCAGAATATGATGTTTCACTGATTTGAATCACAACATGAATTTACATCTTCATTTGCATTTACTGTTTTCAGAATAACTGTACTGAATGCAGTTGTGTGATGGAGTTGTCTCTCTGAGTCAAAAAGAGGTGAACATGTGTTCTGAACAACCAAGATCACATTTACAGGACTGATGTCTACCAGCATAGCTCTAAAGAGATGCCAGCCCTGACAGGCATAGCTATGTCAACAGAAGCCTCTGGTAGAAACACAGTTGTACCAGTAAAATGGTATTTTTTGTCAATAATATTTTATGTCGGTGCTTGGAGATGGTTTTATTCTAGTGGCAGACAGTATCCATGCTAAACTGCTTAGATTTTTAGTATTCACAGCAAAATACTCCCTTCAGTGATTCCTAAACCAATCAATTTTGGTTGCTGTCAAAGAAAGGGCATACAACTGGCCCTGGCAACTATCAGCTTTATGCCACACATGACAGCATTTAATAAAGGGAGAGTGCAGAGAGAGTTTCAGGAGAAGTCCAGGCTAAATCTGTTGGCCAAATAGTTATGTCAGAGAGGAGTGTGAAAAGATCAGGCAGGAGTGTGAAAAGATCAAAGTTGGAATAAACAATGACTAACAAAAAGGTTCTTTTTCAAAAATGATTTCTCTCATTTGAAGCAAAGGTTTAACAATACCGGCAAAAGTGATACTGGAATGAATTGTGCTGACCCCGTGTTTTTTTGTAATTACAAGTATACTGGAAAATTCTTTGTGGTGTAAACTAGCTCTCAGAAAAGACTCTAGAGGAAGGGGTGAAGGTTGATAACAGTTAGCACTTCATTCAGGAACAGGGAACGAGGAGGGAACATCACTGCTTAGGTCTGTAAGTGTAAGTCAGATGCACCAGCCTGATCAGACTGTGAGCAATTCCCAAGCTTTGCCCGTGAAAGGTGTGGGTGTTACTCTATTTTACTCTTTATTTAACTGTGCTCACAGCCTCCATTTCCAGGGAGTTCCCAGGATGTAGGTGTGCACGGCTCTAAGACCAGCCTGGCATGTTCCATCTCTATTGAGCTGGTGCTCAAAAGTGCAATTCTTTTTCACTGTTCAAATCTAGGCACTCTATAATTTGGAAGGGTATGACCTTTACTCCACCTTAATGCAGTTGTGCGACATTCTTTCCCTTAATCTTCTTTTTTTCCTTTTTATGCTAAATAAACTTTTTGAAGCCTTTCAGTACTCTGATGCAGGTTTTTCTCTGACTAATCCTACAGCTTCAGCTTAGCGATGACTGTCCTGCTCAAAGGAGGTTTATACAACTCACTGGTTGTATGTTACAGCTTTCACTGCATTTCCACTGCTCACACCTGAGCCCTTCTCCTCACTGAGGAACAGGACTCAAAGCCTGAACCTCAGGGCATTCAGAAACAATTTGAAGGTGATTGTGAAAATGATTGTTGGGAATGTGTTTTTAAGTAAGGTGAACTAGGGTGAAGGATTTGGGAAGCAAATTTCCCTGGCTGCTCTGACTGCTTCTTCTCTTTCCCTCTTGAGCTGTTGTGCCATTTGTGTCTCATGGTGCTGTTCATAGTGCTCACTCACCACGGGGATTTTCTCCTTACTTCCAGCACCGAAGCTCTGACTCTTCCATCACTCGTCCCACCATCACCCCCGTTGTCTGTCCCCCACTGCAGCTGCCAGTCCCACGTGTGTGCAGACATCCCATGCAGGGCTGTGTGATGCTTTGCTTCACTCGTCTTCTGGGCGAAAACTTGAAGGACTGGCAGTGAGGCAGGAAGGTGAGGGATCTGGGAGGGGTGTCGGCACATCTTGGGGCAGGCACAGCTAGAGGCCAGGAGAAGCAAAGGACTAGAGAAAAGATTGCAATCTCTGCTCCAAGGTTGTGCCTTGTGCCTCAGGAAGGCCGGCGCTGGCACACAGGAGGTCTGGAGAACACTGAAGTGGCCCATTCCTCTCCATGAGGTGTGCAAGCAGCCCAAGAGATGAACACAGCTGGGAACCTATGGATTAGTGAACTGCTCTCTGCACTTATTGCACGTTCTTGCTTGCCCTTTCCAAGGAACTTGGGCTCACACAGGCAGGGGAGAAAGGCTCAGCTGCCAGTGGAGGTGGGAGCAGCGCAGATCCAGATTCATTCCTGTGGAGGGGCTGGTGTAGAGGCAGCCGTGACGGGGTGAGGGGGCCCTGCAGCTCCGTGTGCCCGGCGCTGCTGGCCACTGCCCTTCTGCTCCCAGCCCAGGCATGGGAGATGCTGCCCAGCTTGGTTTGGTTCAGCCGGTGGAGACAAGAGCAGGGCGAGGCGGGCACCGACTGCTGCCCTGAGCCAGAGAGGATCAAGCACCCAGTGGGAAGCCCGGTGGGCCTCAGGCAGGACCAAAACTTTGGCGTGGTTGTGGGGGACGCCTGGCAGGGCTGTGCTGGGTGATTCCTTGGGCAAGCGGCCTCCAGCTTGCAGTACGAGCACTGTGTGGCCTTTGGGACAGTGGCATTGGGACAGTGACTGATTTGGGGACATTCACAAGGGTCCCTTCTGGAGATGGAAGCACTGCTTGGCAAGAGCCGTGTTTGCTTCAGCTGGCACGGAGAGGGAGCTTTATAAAGCAAACCAACCAACAAAAAGCCACAATGGCTGAAACAGTGAATTCAAATATCACTTATCACTCATGTCTTGCAAACTTGCCACACAAAAATGTTATTTTAGCACAAAGATTAGATTTTGGGAGTGTGAGCAACACAGATCCCGATTTGTCGCGGTAACACTTAATATGTGAAGAGGTGTTTATATGGGCTCCCAAAGTGAGTGGGTAGATAAAGCGTATCTCTTTCAATCGATTCGATCCGTCTCGGTGCTCCTGAGGGGGATCCCGGCAGCGCTTCGCNCAGCGGTGCAGGCCGGGCAGCGGCACCGCCTCACGGCGCCGCCATGTCGCGCAGCGCGGGCTGCGGGCCGGGCTCCGCTCCGCGCTCAGAGCGGCCGCTCTGCAGCCGCACGGCACCAGCGCTGTGGGCCTGCGTAGTTCTCGTGTTCCGAGGGTGTTGTGCCAGGTCATCCGCGCAGTGGTGCCAATGGAGCTGCGGTGCCCTATGGCGCGTGCTGAGTTGGTGACACCGCCTGCCAGGGTTGTTGTTTTGAGGCAACATTTTCCCCCATGGCTGTGCATCCTTTTCTTGTTCTACCCAGAAGTGAGATACTGCCATTTAAGTTCCCTGTGTTGGAACTTGGAATACCCATTGTTGTAGAGAGAACGCTCGAGGGAGTAGGAATTGCTATAAATCATGGTTACCTTGAAGGAGCATAATGGAAAAATGGGAAAAAGACCTGGAAAAATACTTTAAACTTTTATTGGGGGTACAAAGAGCACAGAAGTTAATTTGTTAAAGGGTTACAAATACCAGTGGAAAATCAATAGAGGGATTAAACAGTAGTACTGGTTTTATCACACCCTGAATTCCCATTCTATAGATAACAGAGCAAGACCCTTACTAATCTGTAATAAAAGTTCTCAGGGCTGTGGTGTGTCTTTGCTCCATTCCCCATTTGGCAGGCAGTAAGTCTATTTTGTGGTGGAGGTTTTGGGAGCAGGCAGGGGAGAAGCTGTGATCCCATGCAGTATTTTGTGCTACCAATGTCCTATGAAGTAGTTGCCACAGCCTTGACAGCAGATGTTGCCATAGCAAGCTGGTGTTCTGCATTCTTTTGAGAACTTAATTACATTGGGTTTTTTTTTTTAATTAAAGTAAGTTTCTATATGTATATTGACAAGGTTAGAAATGTTACTGAAGTATACCCTGCAATGGATGGAATGCTAGAAGATCCAGACAGCCACTGTTTGTTTTTCAGTCCCATTATTAGGATAATATTTGACTGGGGAAAGGGTCTGACATCTGTTTTTGTAATTCCTTGGGTTTGCAATACTACCCGACACCGTACGTGAACTGTAGTTTCTCTGGGTGTGGACAGGAGTGTCATGCGCAAGGCTCATGGACAGCTGATGTATAGTATCTTCCCTCATGGGATGGAACAGTCCCTCCAGTATCCAGACTTCTGAAGCCTGGAGCCATTGCCTGTAATGGACACTTCTCTCAAACCACCAGGACTCACACTTCTGTTTCTGCTGTGTTTCGTTCACTTACTGCCCACGTGCTGTTCCTTCCCTCCAGGAGGATGCTGACCCCTGAAATAACAGATTTGCTCAGGTGTTTTTTCTCTTCTACATTGAACCTTTCAGTTAAAGTTAATTGAGAAGACAAAGTAGCCTGAGTGGTCTTGCATGGTCCTGTGTACGTACATCTACATGTATGGATAAACCAAGACTTCTGAGTATCTCAGAATGTCTTAGAAAGAAATTTCCTACATTTATAGAATGGATTTATACTACTCTGCACACAGAGCAGGTCTTTCTCTCTTGGGTTTAATAAAACGTGCTCAAAGTGGGGACCAGAGAGAAAAATCAATGATTGGAGACACTAAATACTGATTTACAGAAAGATTAGGGATATCAATATTACAACCAACATGGATATTTATGCATTGTGTTTGTACTGTCTTTGTACCTGCATTTTATTCATAAGCTTACATCACATCAGAAATGCCTGAGCATTCAAAAATATTACATAAATATTACATAAATGATAAAGAATGGAAAGATTCTGATGAATATAACTGCCTTCTTGAACGAGTGTCGAACCGCGGTTGCAGAAAATGGCAGAATGACTTTGTGGAATTCAAGCTTTTTCTCCTTTGTAAAAGCAAGAGCGACTGGAAAGATGGTGCAAGTTTTGAAATTCAGATGGCTCAAGCGCCTCACTCTAGGAGTTGGAGAAAAGAACATCTTAGCTGTATTGCTATTCCTTATGTGTATTTAAAAATAGACAGCAAAAAGACTGTATACTTCATGTGTCTTGCACTGTGACTACAACTTTGATGGTTTATGCCATGTCCAAAACAAAAGGAGATCCTGTACCTTCCTGTCTAACAAAAGGTTTACTTGAGAGGGGCAAAAGCTCAGCTGAAATTGAGATGTGTTGTTTCCCCTACTCTAATTCAGCTCAAAGTATATCAATTCCCAACTAAAATTTTTGAGACAATTAAAAAGGGATCCTTTTTACAGATACAGTATGTGAGGAGGAATATTTTGCCCAACATTTTCTTTTTCCAGTGTCATTTTTATGTGGCTATCGTGTAGATAACAGCAGGGAATTCCACTTAAGGAGATCCTTAATGGATTTAACTAATGGTTTCTTTGTGATGCTCTCAGACAGTTCTCCTGTAATGTGGATCCTCTAAATATTTAAATCCACCATTGAAGCATTTAATAGGAAGAAAGTCTCCTACCATTAGAATAAAGGAAAGGCTTTCAGCTGGAAACAATACCAAAACAAAATCTGATTTGTACAACTGCATCAAGAATCCAAGCCACTTACTCTGTGAGGCAGCTGATACAACAAGGACCTAGGGTGCCAGGTAAACAACAAGCAGTCGTTTGTATATTCAGACAATCTCTGTCCTTTGCTGTTTCTCTACATCCTCCATATTTTTGAGGGCTGCTTGTAGTGATTATTGGTTTGAGTGATTAGTTAAGCTAGTAAAATAATACTGGTACTTACTGTTGGTACAGGGAAACTGCCTAACCCAGGGGCTTGTGCAATCTTGAAAATAGTGGATAGGTTAACCTGGGAGACTTCTCATTGTTTTGAGTCTTCTGACTGTTTCAAAGTGATCTTTCTTACTGTTCCATCCATTATCCTCCTTCTCTATTCTTCTTACAAGTGGAGCCTAATGGCCTAATGTTTTTTGAGTTTCATAAAATATTTGAGCTGGAAGGAAAAACCTTTTAGAAATCTACTCATTGTGTTGTCAAGACCCAATTTTTTTCTCTCCTGTCGCTTGCTTGGGAAGAACAGTCACTTCAGAAACTAACACCGGTCTTTAAGCTGTCTGCTTAGAGCTAGATTTTACCATGTTTCCCTTGCAAAAATAACAAAATCTACTGTTTTCAATCTGGATTGTTTCTGAAAATGATAAATAGTAGAGAAATAAAGGCTCCCCATAGCTTGTGTTTAACGAAACAAAACCATAGAGCTGCAGTTGCCCCACAGCTGCTTTTGTGGTAAAAGCACATAAAATACATCCCTACCTTTTGAATACATAGGACTCCTTGAAAAGAATAAATATCACTTTCAGCTAAATAAACCTGTTTATTTTGTTCTGCACAGTTTGGGCAGGGATATTTTATTTCTGCAGATGATTTTAATAAATTTATAGGTATTTGCTGCAATCACTTGACGATCTGTACTGTCTAAATCCACTTGTAACCTCTTCCATATGTAGCCCTTAAATGTAGACACTTTTAAAATTTTATTCTTGGGTATTTCTGGGATACAATTAATTTCTGCATTTCTGTCACTTGGTATTGTTACACATTCAGGCATATAGAGCCATTCTGAATTCTTGTGTGCACAACCATGGTATAAATAATACACAATATAAGCAGTAAAGTTTCTCACTTGCTATGGAGGCTGGCCATCCAGAAAGGGCACACTGGACCAAGTTGCCCAGAACAACACCCTCATTTGGCTCTAATGGGGAGAAAATGAGCAGGTGCACTTCGATTTTCCTTCTTGTTGCGTCTCAGCACCGTTAGTGATAATGCAGCACTATCCGCATGTTCCTCTCATGCTTGTACTTTATGTTGCATGGATACACTCAAAGGCTTGAATTAAAGGCTGTCTTGCTATCCTACCGGCTGCCAGAAATGGAGTGCCTGTTTTAAAACCGGGCACAGGATTCTTTGTTATGCTGTATCTCCTGCAGTTAAGTAAGCCAAAGAGAGTCAACAGAAAATGGCTATTGGATAACAACATCTATGTAAATCACTGAACTAGTAGCATTTTGTATCCTCTGTCAGAACTGAATATGCCTACCCCAAATCAAAAACGGGGTGAAATTTATTTTGGGGAAAGGAAAGCAGTAATGATTAATACGTGGAAATTACTGTTACTTAGATCCACACAAAACTTTTTTTAATCTAGGTGCCTGTGTAGGTTATTATGTATGTTAAGTATGTTATGCGTATGTGCTCTTGCAGCCCCAAAAGCCCAGTGTATCCAAAGCATCGTGGCCAGCAAGTCAAGGAAAGTGATTCTAGCCCTCTCCTCTGCTCTCTTGGACCTCACTTGGAGTACAACATCCAGCTGTAGGGTCCTCAGCACAGGAGGACATTGACCTGTTGGAGTGAGTACAAAGAAGGGCCACAAATATGATGAGGGGGCTGGAGCACTTCTATGAAGACAAGGGTGAGAGAATGGAGGTCGTTCAGCCTGGAGAAGAGGAGGCTGGGGGGAGACCTTCCAGTACTTAAAGGGGCACTACAAAACAGCTGGAGAGGGACTTTTTACCACGGCATGTAGTGATAGGACAATGGGAAATAGATTCAAACTGAAAGAGAATAGGGTTAGATAAGATATTAAGAAAGTCTTTATTGTAAAGGTGCTTAGGCATTGGAACAGGTTGCCCAGAGATACAGATGCGCCATTCTTGGAAATGTTCCAGGCCAGGCTGTATGGAACTGAGCAACGTGGTCTAGTTGAAAGGTATCTCTGTCCATGGCAGGGGGTTAGTTTGGGGAACTAAATAGTCTTTAAGGCCCCTTCCAACCCAAACCATTCTATGACTCCACGATTTGCTTGGCAGTTAAAAAGCAGAGAATGCAAGTGTTGAATTCATGATAAAGGGCACTTCACCACAGTGGTCCACCCTCCCTGCTTAAGTTGGTTATCCTAGAGCACATGGCACAGAATTGTGTCCAGATGGTTCCAGTGCATGCTCACCTGCACAGTAAAGAAGTTCTTCCTCACATTCAGGTGGAACTTCCTGTGCATCAGTATCTGTTGCCTCTTGCTGTATTGCTTGGCACCACCAAGAAGACCCTGAATTCATCCCCTTGACATCCTCCCTTCAGATACTTAGGGACATTGATGAGGTCCCTTCAGTCATCTCTTAGGCACCTAACTCCTATTTTTGTGCCTTTATCCTTTGAAAACCTCTCATTCTTACCTAATTTATTTATGCATTTACTTTTAAAGGTGTTGCCTATTTAATCCATGACAGCAAAAAAAAAAAAAGATACAGTACTAGTCTGAATTGGTACAGGAGCAAATGCCTCCAAAAATAGTGTGATTTTTTTAGAGAGGCCCATCTGTGAATTGCTGCTTTGTGCTGACCCACAATTTATGCAGCTTTTGCCCAAATCTATCAGACAAAGCTCTTAAAATGGCTTAAAAATAGTTTGTAAGTGTTACAGACATTCAGTCAAATTAGTCACTTAGACAAATCATCCTTTCAACTGGTGCTTTCAGCAAATGGTTAAAACATCATTTGAGGAAAGACCAGGTGTATGAGCTAATGCCTGCAAGCAGCTCATGCTCAATGACATAATCCTAAGAATAAATGTATTGTGAGTGCACGGCCAAACACAAGAGAATATCTGTCATCAAGTAGCTAGAAGTGCCACATGATTTTTGTATCACTGTGCTGGAGCCACTGAGTGTTGTGCAGCACTTTCAGCTCTTCTGAGAAAAATACCCACATACTGCTTCAGCACTCCCTGGATCCAGGGCAGATGCTTTTAAGAAGTCCTTAACTGGCAGAAGTAGAAACTTGCTGGGTGTCTCTTCTTAGAGGCAGAAGAAATGAAAACTCGCAGAATTTTACATGTGCAACTTTTAGCGGTATATTTTGAATGGGCTGTGGGACAGTGTCTTGCTATGTTGTGGCTGCACAGCTAAACAGACAGAGGACACTGGGAGTCCTGTGTACAAGAATCAAAGTCTGGGTCCATCAGTGGTACCAGGCCAATCACTTGGCCTCTTTATGGCCTGTTTCTACTAGTGTATCATGATAATGCACCATATGGACATTTGGAAGAAAAACAACTTGGAAGAAAGGAACTATACTACTGCTACTACTACATCGACTAATACAGTTGCAGCAGTGCTTTCAGAACCACAATCAATAATACTTCGCTCATTTAAAGGTTATTCTAGATTTCTCCAAGAATTCCTCTTGGGCTAGCCCTCATTCTTCATCTCTCCATTCTTCTTCACTGTAAATGTGTATAGTTCTATCATTACTGTGTTTACGGATAATTTTAAACTGGATTTGTTGTCCCTGTCTTCATGCTTTTTCTTGCAAATCAGAGGTTGTGCTAGAGTTCCTTGCTTGTTGATTTTTTTTTTTCCTGGAGAATGGTGTGTTTCCATTTACTGTTTAAAAACTAGCACTTAAATGGAGTGTTAAATCACTTCTGGAAACTGGGCCTAAAATAAATGCTTATACTCTATGAAAAACCACATCAACCTCTTGACCCTGCTCTTGCCTCTTTCCAGAGGCATGTTAGGAACAGCTGTGTATACAAATTGAATGTACTCTCTATCTTCAAACCCTTCACTAGGACCCATCCTTGTTTTTGAGTGTTCATTGCAACTCCATGATAGTTCAAATCTATCCTCTCCTCCTAAATCTGCAACTACCTTCTCAGCTTTCCTCTCTGTTTCCTGCCTCTCCTGCAGCCCTTACAACCATCACAATCTGCAGGTGCTCCCCCTTCCCCCCCCACCTCTCCTGCCTGTCACTTTGAACGCACTCTGCATTACTCATTTCATTGGTGAGCTGAGTTCAACTGAATCGCTGTTAGCTTCCCAAATAGTTAAAAGAATAAAAGTAATTACACCATCGTATTAAAATCAGGGAATTAAACACTGGCCAGTGATGAACCAGAGTCAGCATGGATTTTGCCATTTCTGGAGAGGAGGGGCTTTATGGTCATCGTTTCTCACAACTGTTGGGCAATGACACTTTATAAAAAAAGTAAAGAGACTTAATTTTTCAACATGGGAAACAGAAAGGAGGAAAATGATCTGTAACAAGTAAGAATACAGGGTAGAACTTCTTTGATGGCCATGGTAACAATAGTAAGTATGTATATACAAGAAGATCATTCAGCAATCACCTCCTCTGGCAGCAGCTGATGACTGCGATTTTTGTTCCTCCTGGGTACTTGGTGCTAGTGGAGCAACAGTGGACTGGAAAGCCTGATCTTGCACCAGCCAGACCCAAATTCTCAACCTAGTTTCTGAATAAATGGGAGACCAAAAAGGATGGGGGATGAATTTTTCTGCAGTCTTTCTTTCCAGACAGGAAGAAAAATGTGAACAAGTGAATCCTCACAGCAGCAGGTAGAGACAAGTCTTTCCCCTTCTGTCCTAATTCAGCAGTTGGATCCATGCCTGGGATGTTCACTGGGGAACTTTTCTTGTAGTCTCCTGCTCTAGGGGGTGGCAGACAGTCCCATAGCCTGTTTTGACATTCAGGAGTAAAGGCACTGATGAAAGAAAGCTCTCCATGGCTTAAACAGGGAGACAGGGGAAAGAAAAGAGATCATTCATACAGTCATTATTTCTCTTGATGTGGATCTTGTATCCTGGTGTATTTCTGTGTGTATGTCCCCTGATGTCAGTGGAATTAGTCTCAAGGGAGGAAGAGCAGCATGTCCCACAGGCATGGTCACCAGGAAAGGAAGAGATCTCCCAAGGGCCTCCTGAATTTATGAAGGCAGTGGAATAGTAGATCTGAAAATGAGTACTGAGTGTGAAGTGGGGGCTGGGATATTTCAGCTCATTAGTGATTGTTAAAAATAACTATTACTCTGTGAGTGTAAACAGTATTGAGTATGCCATGATTAGAATGAGGTTGAGCAAGACTCTTCTTCACAACCCAATTATGCATGGTCATCTACAATCATTGCTTTTTACACTGTGGCTTTCCAAGTGTGTGAAAAACACTTTATACTCCTGTGTGTAGTGTCTAAGTTGATTTCACACAGTCCAGCCCAAGCCGCTGTGTGTGATTATTTAGTGATTATTTTATGTGCCTTTTTTATGTAAGACTCTTTGAGCAATGGCAGATATGTAATTGATTGCTCTTTTTGTAAAGTATCAGCTTCAGCCAGTAATCAATTTATTACCAAATGTTTCTTGGAATGAGCAGCTTTCTCCCTGACAGTAATCTCATTGGTTGTGACAAGATATGATCAGGTGACAATGAGACCTTCTCAGTAATGCTACAGTAAATGACATTCAATAAGAATAAAGAGTCCTGAGTAAAAATAATTCCATTTTCTATTAACAAAGCCCTTGGCAATTGGCAGCCAGTGCCACAATGGCAATACTACAGACACTGCTGGAGAAGTGAGAGATTGTTGTCCAAAACAGAAAAAGTTAGTGGGAAGCTCAGTTTAAATGAGCTTTCTACATATGCTCATTTTTCACTGCCAGATCTGACATCCTTTTCGGGGTGACTGTGTCCCATTTTAAAGCTTCTCTCCCTTTGGGGTTCTCGAACTGTTGGATAAAACTTAATCCCTGGAATCTGTTAAGGCAGCTATATCCAATTTACCTCCGTGGTAATACACTCCAAGATAATATACTTTAACAATTACACACAGAGATACATATTTTTTATCTTGACATTTATATCTTACAGTTAGCATTGCATTTATTTATTGTATTGTATTGCTGTTGTGTCTCTTGGACAAAAAGTAATCTTGTGGCAGGAAGATCTGTCTCTGTTCCAATGTTTTCAAAAGGGAGACAGTTCCATATTCAGCTTTCTGCTTCCTGCACTGACATCTCTCATTCTTGTTGCAGACAGTTGTTTCAGAGAGATGCTTTGAGAAGTCGTGTTAGCGTGGGCTAAAGAGATTTCTAACTCTCTCTGAACTGTCCCATAAAACTCTCTGAAAACAGCTGAGAATCTTTGAAATCATTAAGCACAGTGGCTTAAGAAGATACACAATCTCTGGTCTATAGTGTAAGAACTGTACTTTGCATGACTGAAGCTTTTAAAGTCTCTTTCCCTGATGAATATGATCCTTGGAAGCTGCAAACACATGGCTGTACTGTGTCCAAGACATGATGTCATTGTGCTCAAGACTGGGTGCTTCTCAACTGTGTTTGGTCAAGTGCAGTACTATTCAATTGACATCAGTCTTCATGTGTTGATTTGAAATAAATTAATTTGTCACAAGTGCTGGTGCACTCTAACATAACCTCCATCATGCTGGTCCTGAGTGTTCAGATTACATTAAATAAATTCTAGTATTGAGAACTTCCATACTTTTATCAGTTATGGTAATCATAACCCATTAAGTGTTCATTCTAAGTCTCTCAGTCATTAAGTATTATTTCTTCTGGTAAAACCACTGAAGAACAAAGAACAAATTGTGAATATCTGCACTGCCTACTGTGAGTAGCCTATATTTTGCCATGGATAGGCATGAATGGCTATTTAGGACACCAGAGAAGCCTGAGACAGAACCATACTATATTTTCCTCCACTAGCTCCCAGCCAACAAGTAACTTCAGGAAAGAAAATGTTCTTGATGTATCAGTTCTTTAATAAACCATCCTGCTCAGATCAGCTACTTTCTCAAAACTCAGACATTTCTGTGAAATAAGATGCACAATTTTGTTTTTAACTGAAGAAAAATTATTTTTATTTGCATTTATGCAGACTTGAGTTGACTAAAGAATTTATCCTGAGATTTAAAAGAATTGCCTTTGGCCACAAAGTATGAATGAGAGTTGTAACCCAAAGGTGATATTTTCAGCAAGATCTTATCAAACACAGGGTTGAAATTAAATTTTTTTCCTCGTCTTATCTGTTACCAATGGATGATAGGTTTTCCTTTCATCCTCTGTATGATACCTCCCACAATTGCATCCGAATCTGTGATTAAATTTCTGATTGCTAATTAATGCAAGTTATTATTTACTGTTATTGTTAAGTAAGGGCAGGGCTGCCTTCATCTGTCTGGAGGGTCTGCCATTATATCTGCTCTGTGTATTGCCGCTACAGTGGAACTGAATATGCTTCAGCCTCATACAGATGCACTGTGTCAGAAAACATCTGCTAGCTGCTGATTTTATGCATATTACAGAGACTTTATGTACTGTTAAATGGACCACTTCTTCATTCCAAACCATAATTTTCCATGTGGCATCATTTGATCTGTCCTCACTCCAACATTTGGTTTGATCAACTCATTTCTTCCTACCCAATATGTTTGTTGTTACCTCCTCCATGGCTGTATGTGTCCTCTCTGTGAATGGAGATTACTACAGTCCTCCTGTCCCAATAATATGGTGGTAGGGCAAAACATGTAATTTTAATTAATGTGTTTTATTTTCATTAGCTTCTTTCATCACTGAGCTTGAGTCTAGACAGCTTAGGCTTGATTATGCCAACTGCTGCCCAGCTACATAGTAGCATTCCACGATCTAATGCAGAGCAGTTTTTCAGGAGTACCAAGGACACCTAACTGGCTACTAGGTTTAGAACTTAAATGCAGCTAATGAAGAAAAGCATTTCCTCCACACAGAACTTTGCTGTGCCTGTACACTGAACTTCCAAATGGACGAGTCAGAGAGGAAGTTTATTCGGGTCACTGCCCTTTGGGGACATTTCAGCCCTGCTCTTACCCTCCTGGGAGTCGAGCTGCAGGGCCGTGGCAGCAGAAGGTGCAGGAGGCAGAAGTGGGAAAGGGCTAAAAAGGGGGCCCTTCCCTGTGGAGATGGGGCATGCTTTGCTATAAATAGTTTTGCTTTGGTTTTCTTGTGATGTTTAACGTTATATCACCGACCCATGATATAACCCCATGGTTACTTGAAATTACTGCAGAGGAAGTTACCTTGTAGATCCGGGCTGCTCAGGATTGTTCTGCACATGCTTCATGGATTGACGAGTCTTTGCCTGTCTATTCCTAACAGTTCTTGAGACAACAGATCTCTTCTGTACCTGTTGAGTCACAGCCTGGGATTAGTACGGCTCTAATTACAACAGAGAAAACAATACTTTGCTAACCTTTGGTCGTGGGGACATTTCTAGAGGCTACAAGGAAAAAGATGTAAAGTTTGAATGGCACCTACCAATCATTCTGATACATATATAAGTAGCAGGAGGCAGTGACATACTGCAAGGGAAACATTTTTGCCAATCAAACATGACACAGTCTTTCTAGGCATGCATAGAACTTCATTGCTGCATTGCAAAATAATAATACACACACACCGCCCCAAGAGAGATCTTGCATATTTTGTGATTCTGACAAGTTTGAATAAATATGGTTTATTATTATTATTAATAATGCACACTTAGGTAGCTCTTCTGATGTTCAAGGCACTTTATAAATGCTAGCTTGTTAACTAATCCTTGCAACATCCTTGTGAGGTGCAGAATTATTGCCTAAATATTAGAGATATATATTGATGTGTGGTGCGCCAATATCCAGTAACTTTTTAACAATACATTGAAGTCTGATATACAATGTGTGTCCCTGTATTTCTGGAGTACATAATAAATGTATCAAAATCAATTATTTCTTCCATGAAAGCAAAGTAGAGTAGATATATTACTCATGTGTCTGTAAATCTTCTCCAATGAATTTTTTTTAAAAAAAAATTATAATATAGTTGTTCTTGAGGTAACAGGGAACTCAGCAGTGATGTTTGTGGCGTACTGGGGTGCAAGGCACTATGCTGATTTTTATGGCTGAGTGAAAAAGGCTGGTTCCTGTCTTGGATATTTTGCAGTCCAAGAATATGTTAAGAGACAACAGATGTATACAACAAAGAGACAAAGACATCTCGAGATTACAGTGGGAGGGTTACAATTACTATAAGAAGTGGTGGTCACAGCACACCAGCTGTTTAACCATTCTCAGCTAATTTTTTAGTCATCACAACAGTCAGAGTAAGAGAATTATTTGAAAGAGGATGAATAAAAATGACTAGGCAGACTTCTGCAATGTCTCCTTCATATGCAGATATAAAGACATGGGGAAAATGCCTTCATAAGAAAATGGGATGAAAAGCATTTCACCTTTAGTAAAAATAAGGTGAGAGCTAAGGATTCTGCTTCACTATATGAAATCATGAAGTATGAGAAGGGATAAGCCCTCAAGATAAATACTGAAGTGAATTTGAGTCTGAAGTGAAATGCAAGGTATACACATGCAGTGACAGTGAAGTGAGGTGACAGGAGTGAAGTGCCAAGACAGAAGATGATGGGTGTGTTTTGATAGAGCTGTTTGGTAGAAGCTGTTGCAGTTCTAAGGCTGTAAGAGCATCTGTTTTTCAAACTTCAATGAAAGCCCCGTGTTTCTTGGCTGTTCTACAGAAGGCTGTGAGAAGTCTTCTGACCCTTACTTTGTGTGGCATCCATGACATGGACACCAGTTCTGTGCTTTGCAGCCATTCTGTGCAAAAGTGTCTTGCACTCTTGCTTACTGTTCAGCTAAAACACTCCCTGTGTTTCAGATGTGCCTGAAGACTCAGTTGAGAGACGGGGAAGGAGTGAAGATTTACATACCGCATTTGTCTCTGATCAATGTGGTCTCCATTCTTCACTGCTCATGGTAAAACCTTCTCCACACATCACTCCTGAGGCTACAGATCCTTTGCCATGCTGCCATTCCAGCCCTTTCGGGCAGCCTAGCATGGTAGTTGCACCCCCACGGGATACCAAGGTGTAATGTAAACATATACAAACCCATTTTAAACAGGGAACAGCCTTGTTGTGGTAGGACTGAGATCTGTGCAGATTAATCTATCCTTTGAAAAAGGCACTAAGCCTAATTTTGTGTATTATTTCTAGTATAAGCACTTGGGTTTTGATCAAGCAATTAATGTACTTAATGTGAGTCTTTGCATTGCCTGCAATGGGCTTTGGATTGGAACCATAATCCAGATGCCTCTACATGCATATACGTCCTTAATTAAAAATTTTGAAATTGCTGTTACATAATGAGGATCCCAAACCTCCTGTGAAGCATTTCTAGGTAAGCCAGTGAAAAAAAAATTGCACTCAGTATCTTGCCATCACCATCAACATGAAGCAGAGCACTTCTCTATATTGAGTATTGAGACAGGTGAATTACTGGTTCATTATGAACACTAAGTAAATGTCCTGACTTTTGCACGTTTGTAACTTATAAACAAAGCTGTTTTACAGTAATTTAGCTACATTACACGTATATATATACACACACAAATACTCTCAGAAAGTTATGATCAGCTTTAAAAACAGGCTTAGAATGAACATAATAAATGAAATTTAAATATACCGACTGCTTCTGTTGTTTCAGTTTCTGTTTTCTGTATTCATTCAGTTTGCCAAGCATATTTTAAAAAATATAATAGATTGCTATACCTTTTTACCAAGAAGAGATATATCCTGTAGCTGCTGTCCATCATTAGCCACAGAATCATTTTACAATGACCTATATGAAAAAACTGAAGCAGGCCTCAATCACATCCCCTCTCTTGTGCAGTAAAAGCAGTCATTCAAGATTTTAACTCATTTATTTTTTTTCAGCAGGAAATACCAGTCTGGTCTCATAGCAAGAGCTCTGACTTAGATTCATATGACCTGCTTTCTATTCCTGTCTCTGGCTCTAAGTGACCTTATGAAAGTCATTTTTATCTACTATTGTTTTTAAATGGACAGAATGGTTTCCTAGAAGAATGGGTCAAGCATAGGCACTTTTTTTTTCCATTATCCCACCTCAAAAACCTATCCCTGAAGAAGCTACACACCTACACATAAAAATGCCAATCAAGTGTTTGCCTCAAATAAGATGCTCTGCCTCTCTCCTTCCTGCTTTCTCTCTTTTGTTCTTTATAGCATGAGGAAGTCAGAGTGGACTGCCTAAATAATGTTCTTTAAATATACATAACTTGAGAAGACTAATTACATATACACATCTTTGCTCCAGTAGGCTGAGATGGTTTCTGAAAGCAATACCGCATGGACAAAAGTGAGCTTCCCAAAATATTTATGGGTTTACTCTACTGCTACCCAATACATGATAAGTGTTTATTGGAAAACTGCCTTCCCCTTTAGCAGTATAACTGTCAGACAACAGTTCATACACAACAACACAAAGTCATAACTTGGGAGATAATCTTTTATATGTTCCGAACAATATGCTTTGAAATTCTACATTTAGAAGAGCATAACAACACACAGTACCCCAAACTATCAAATAAGCAGTAAAAGCAACATGCAGAGACAGACACAAAACCAGAATGAAAATGATTTTTTACTATTCTCCTCTGTATTATCATAAATGACATGCTATATTTAATTTTACAGTACCCCTGGACAAATCATCAAATACTTTAATAACTACACAAACATTAATATTTAAATACAAGAGATCCCTTCAGTTACTGAATAATCATAACTCTGGATTGATAGGGTACTAAATGGAAAAATCTTGTTTAGACAGTTGTAAGGGGGGAGGTGTTTAATGAAACAAGTTTGATGGTCTTGTCATCATAAAACTGATAGATTTTTGGCACAATTTATATCTTTGCTAAAAAGAAGTTTGAGAAATGGAACAATTGTGGTGAAGATTAATTTTCCCTTCTTCTGCTGTGAGAGCATAGTCCTTTAGGTCATTAGCAGGAATGTGTGACATATTTTGCACTTTACCCACGCAAGCTCCATGCTGACTCTTAGGAAATGCACTTGTTAAATAGCTGTGACTTCTATACTTGTGAAATGGGCTGCCCAGCTATCATCACAGCTATCTAGACTCATTTTATGAGAGTGATGAATATAGATGGTAAAAGAGAGAGCATACAGAGGTCTGGCTGTCAGTGTTTGTTAGGCCTGACCACCCATTCTACCCATTGTCCTTAGAGGGATTTTTTTAATCCAGATTTTGTATTGCTGCTTCAGCCACTCTTCCAATTAAAAGTTCTACCTAGTAATAGAAGTTTGACTACTAAACCACAAAAAGAACAGTGAACTGGAAGATATTTTTAATCCTTCCAGCACCACCAAAAAACCCATTAGACGAAACAAAACAAATCAAAACAAAAATAAACCAAAACAAACCAAAACAAAACAAAAAGACTGAAAGACTTCTCAGTCAAAGTCACTCACATAAATGCCTGACCCAGAAGTCGGAGCCTTGACTAGATTTTCAGGTGTCCAGATCCGGGCCTACGTTTATGCATGTATACTGTGTGTCACTGAGCACAGAGGACACTAAGCTAATGAACATATCTGATTGTCGCTGGACAAAGGCTTGGCTGTTACTTGTATCAACTCATACTCTGCGTGGATACCACAGCTTTTGTAGCTAATTGAAATGCTTATGGACTGGGAGGTATGTTCACTTACCAATCCCTTATATTTGGCTTCATGCCTCTTTCTAGGAGAATCTGTCTCTGCAATGGACCTTAACATTTTTTTTTTCTATTTTGGGATGCTGCCTCCAACTCTGCGATTTTCAGAGTTCCTTTTTCTTTCGTGGAGCACTTTCTCCATGGAGCACTTCAGGTGTATTGTGTTTCTTGGCCCCCTCTCAATGGGGAAATACCCCTTTGAGGGAAATTCAGGTGAGAACACGAATGTATTCACGTTCTATCTTTGCAGGAGCAGTGGGAGGAAATGGCAGAGACATAAGGCCTCTGAATAATAGGACATGGGCTGGCAGACCTGGGAAGCAATACCATTAGAGTATTCCTCCAGATGTGGACAGCTGACAAACTTTAATGATGAAGGCTGCATCCAAGCCAGTTATGATGAACTAATTAAATATCTTGCTCCATTTAATAAAGGAAGTATAGCAGAATCCAAAGCTGTCTATAAATCACCTATGCACTACCCTGCCAAGCTTCTACAGTGGCAGGAAA
This sequence comes from Cisticola juncidis, assembly GCA_013400215.1. Taxonomy (NCBI): domain Eukaryota; kingdom Metazoa; phylum Chordata; class Aves; order Passeriformes; family Cisticolidae; genus Cisticola; species Cisticola juncidis. The sequence goes on along the minus strand of VXBR01007018.1, from coordinate 731,886 downwards.
GGTGAGTAAAAGAAAATATAATAGAGCAAAACCAAAGGACTAAGACCAATTGAAGTTTCTGTGCTAGGAAAGAATGGCTGTTATCACCACATCTTAATGAAAACAAAAATACTATGGAAACTCCAAAGTTATGGGCCTGGAATCAGAGCAAAGAAGGTTAAAACAGCATAAGAAGTTAACACAATTGCTGCTGCTTAGAGCTGAGCAAATCTTTAAATAAGTAATTAATTCTCTCTGTCTTGACTTTATATGCTTAATTTATCATTCAGTTCTTGTAACTTCATTTATTTTTCCTTTTCTTTGTTACAAAGCAGCAATAAAACAAGAAGTTGGAATTGAGTTCTTGATATTAAGAAAAGGGCTGATTAGTCTCTGAGACTGACTCTGGGCTTGGGCTGCCTCCACCTCTGCTGCTGCAGCAGTAATGCATGCTCCCTTGAGAGGACAGATTTAGTCACTGAGTGCAACCTCTTTTTCAGGAGAAGAAAATGTAAAGAGACAGCAGTTTCTAGCAATAAAATAAAAACCAGAATAACAGAAAGCATTTCTCCCCCAGTCATTTCTTCCTCCTTCATTTCAGCTTTTCTTGAAATGGACAACCCATGCCCATTGATGAGATTTTGATCTGTTCATGTTTATTTGTAGTGCTTGAGAGAAAAGCTGATATTGCACTTACATGTGTACAACAGAAAATATTTTCTCCTTTTTACTTCACTCCAAAAATCTACCTGAAACATGCTGAGAAACTAGAAATACATTCCTACAGATTAATCTCATTTGAAGACATTGGAACACTGGTGAGGAATGAAATTTTACAAAACCATATTACTTTATAATAAAATTGTGAATTCAATGTACTGGAATGAGTAATTGAACTCCCCAAATTGCACTGTGATTTCTCCCTTCCCCAGTATGTGCATGGTTGTCTGTATTTTTGTACAGCCATTGGAAAGCTACTGTACAAGGATGTTTTAGTGAAGTCTTTCAGTTTACTGTTAACAAGTTTTTTCAGATGCATATACCTTTTTCTCATTGCCAAGCATCCTCTTTGAAAGATATCTTTGAAGTCCTACGATTTGAAGGTTAGAGTGCCTTTTGCATATCACTTAACCATTCTGATTGCTTTCTATTCCTTGACAAAAACACAGATAAGCAACTATTCTGTGAAACTATATTTTGAATATCTGAAGCAATTTCTAGGGATGGATATAGTCCCAAGGTGTACTGGAAGCTTGCATTAATCCTAGAAATCATAAATGGAAATGCTGGAGAAGTCTTCTGTTCACCAGTAACATAACTGAAACCATTATTTTTTCAGCCTTCTGTGAAACAGAAGTACAGATGGTTGTCTATGTGCATAACATCAGCGATGCCCAAAGCAAAGAGATCACAAATACTTTACAGAGTTATTATCACCAAATAAGTACTCAGGAGAATACAGAAAGGCAGAAATTCATCTTCAACCTACAGAAGATTGTCATGGCACTCTATTTACCGCTCTATTGTCTGTTGCCATAACCTCTCAGAAAGCACAGAACATTGTTCTAGAGCAGATTTCCTTTACCTTTTTTTTTTTCCTAAAGCAGGCTGGAATTTGTTTAGGATGTCACTTTACACTGTGAATGACATTAATAGCAGGATATTATCTTGCACAAACTGAATGCGTGGTCAAAGAGTTTGTAAAAAAGTTTCTGTGAAGATCGAAACTATTTGGCATATGCAGTGGTTAAAACCTTGTCTCTGTAATGGTTCCATGATAAATAAATGGCCTCATGGATTTAGCATCTTCCAGGAGGGATTCACACTAACACTGTTGTGCTTAGCCAGGATACCTTTCCAACTCTATTTGTACGGTGTGGCTCTTTCCTGTGAAAATCTGTGATATTGCTGAAGACAGTACCGAAGTTACCATTTTTGCTTCACAGGAGGAAGAAATTTCATGAAGATAATTGGCTGCTGAAGTCTGAAGAAATTAATCAGTGCACACATTTCTTTCACTGTAAGAACAGGGCCTGAAACCTTTCAGGCCTAAAGAACATCTTTGGACAAGCCTGTGGATGCCTGTATCAGGTTGAATAGCTCCAACATTTGCTGTTCTTGCAGCAGCCTCTCTTTAAACTGCTGCAGTCCTTTCAGTTCTTGTACTGCTGTTTTTTTTTCCTGTCTGGCATAAACTTTTAATAACACTTAAGTATTTTGCTGAGATGTGGTTTGTCTTGTGTTCCTTCAAACTGATTTTAACATTACCTTTTACTAAGCTAGGTCTGTATGTTTTCAAATTAATACAGAATGCAAATCCCTTTACTGTATTACTGCATTTCAGCATACCATGTCAGGAAGATGCATGTCAGTAAATCCCAGAGCTGCAGTCTGGAATATTGTCCCCAGGACAAAAGAAAATATATTTATTTAGAAACGTAAAAATATTTTCTAGATTTAAGTGCCAGTTGAACTGATATTGATGCTGTCAGTTTCATGAGGTAGCTCTCATTCAAATATGACAGGAAGTTATCACCTCAGTCACACAGAATGCAACCATGCTCCAAGAGACCTGCATCACTTTGGTAATACAACTGTATCCAATAGTTTTCATTCTTTCATGATTTCTTTCTTGCATCTCTTGCTGGAATAGGCTAAAAATTAATGTGTTTCACTGGTGGATGTGATTACCCTGATCCATCTGACACATGATGACTTTCATCTGTTTTAATAGCTGCTGTAAACATGCAGGCAAAGCAGTGATGTAGATGAACTTAGAAAATAATCAAATCATCTGGTTTTGATGAAAGTGTGTAAAACTCTAAAGTACACTTAAAAAACATGCATCAAAAGTTTATTGAAAATATAAAGCAGCTTGTCCTCAGCAAATTCATGATTTACACCAGATTTAGATGCACCATAACAGACACGGGTCAGCTTGAGAGAGTTGGTTTAGAATATCTGGAATAATATGTATAAGGTGCAGAAAAAGAGTGCATTTGTAGCAAATCTGTTCTGATGGAAAGTGGTAATAATGAGGCCTCAGATCTTTGAGCTCCTGGTGACATGAGAAGCATCCCAGGGAGTTGGAGATCAGCAGAAGGATGGCTCATTTTCCGAGACAGGTAACTCTGACATCTCTGAAAATCTCATTGACAATGCTGATATTTGTTGCAGGGGGCAAATCTTCCTCAAGCTAGGTATGTCCTAGGGCTGTAGATAAACTACATTCATTTCTACATTCATTTTAGGGGGCTTTAGCTCTTAGAGGCAAGACAAGCCTGTAAATATCCCTGGGATGGGACTTTGTCCCACACTCAGAACCCATTATAAAGGTGACTTTTATATGGACATAAGAGTACAAGAATCACCAGGCAACTCAGACCTCACTGCTCCACTGGCCTATCTTAGATGGTGGCCGTTACCAGATAGCTCCAAGGAAGGAGTCAAAGCTGAAGGACTTTCTCTTTAGGACTGGATTAAAACAAGAAGGGAGGTTTAATTCACTTTGTAAAGCTGTTATTATCTCTATGGTATTTCTGGATAGTTTAGTCTCAATGCTAAACCTGATAAATTCTTGGCATCAGGGACTTCCAGAAGCAAAAGGCTTCCCCTAGATAATTACTGGTTACATGACACCATTGTCTCCTTGACTTTGAATTTCTCACCTTTGAACTTCACTGCATGTAATTTTTTCTTGCATCACGATATAGAGAAATTCCTGACCTACTTTTTCTATTCTATTCTATTCTATTCATCACTTTATATCATATTATCCTTTCCCCTCTTATTTGTCTAATTACTTAATTAAGAACTCCTCCATCTACTCAGTTTCTCATCAGATACTACTTAAAACCACAGCATTTTTTTTAATGTGACTAAATTGTATGCTACAGACAGGAACAGGAGAAACTGAGGTGCCCACAGCTCTTTGTGGGAGCTGGGAACTGCTTCTGTGACACAATTATTTTGTCTTGTCTATGCATCTAATAAAGGTATGTTGAGTCAAAGTCCTTGCTGCTCTCAGGTCTACAAGATGTCCAAGTCCTGTTCTGAGCTGCTACTTCTTCACAAAATCACACAGTCTGCAATTATATCCTGTCATAGGGCAGACCAAGAAGGGAAGAATTCTGTGCCTTCTTGTATGACTTCTTACAGAAGCACCAGATGCAACCAATCCATGACAAAAAAATGAAAGGCCATTGACCATTTAATACAAAATAAGATCTCTCAAAATGCCTTTTTCATGTTGTTGGTTTTTGGGTTTTTTTTTGTCTTTTTTTTCCTAAAACAAAGAAAAGAGCACATTTGGAAGAAAAGTTTTCTCTATAAGCCAAAATGTCTTTCCTGTGTCCCAAACACTTATCTAACAGGAATGAAGTAATGACACAAAACTTTTGTTTGTTCAAGATAAAAATCACAAATAGCATGGCTAGAACACTGGTTTTCAGATGATCCATTCAGTGAAGCTTGGCTACTCAGAGCCTTACTGTATTCCCAGTTCTGTGGCACTGAACAGAAATGCTGAGCACTGAAGATTCAGGGCAGTGCAACAGAGAACAGAATTAGGCCCTCATGAAATCTTAATGCATTGTGAGGCTTTCCAGCTCGCATACATACCCCAGTGAGACTGGGAAAAGCCTAGTTCAAAATGTGTCTAGCAATGAGAGGATATGGTTCAGTTCTGCTGTGATCTAATGAAAGATGAACCAAGCTTCTTAGAAGTCTCATAGGATTTTTACCTCAGTTTTATAGGCAGGTATGTAGATGGTATACCTAAGTTGAACAAAAGAAAGGGAAGGTCTGGAATTAATTAAATATCTTCTCCTGGAATAGCCTCATAAAACTTTGTCTGATTAAAGCCTCTAAAAACAAGGAAAAAATGCATGCCTACTAAAAAGCTAAAAATAAAGTTAAACAAAAGATGTTCTAAAGATGGCACCAAGTAAGTGAGAGAATTCCATGAGCTTTTGGCTTAGTGGGCTGACAGCCTTTCCTAAATGGAAAATGCTTGAAGATTCAGTTTTAGGACAGGTTGTTAGTTGCCCAAAAAGACTGAGTGCTCCCAGAGGCTGTTTGAGTGTGTGGTTAAGGGCTTGCTGCTCAGACAGGCTATACAGAACCACTCAAAAGACCCTGCGTGCTCTGCCAGATCCTTCTGATTTATTTATATGAATAAGCCACCAGGCCCAGACTTAGCTCTTCAGATACTACTCATTTGTAGGTGGTTCTGCACATTACTCTTTTCTTACAACCACCAAACAAATTAATATTAGCACAGATATGCAATACAGGTTTTTTCTTAAAAGCTAAGCATTCAGTGTTGAGAAGGCTTTGGAATGTAACCTTAGAAAACTAGACCTGAAGGCTTTTAAGAAAGAGACAGTTGTGAGTCTGGATGATACTGCTGGCTGTGAAGTACCAAACTGACTGTGTGAATCCAGTAAGATTGAATCTCTTGATTTAATCTCTTCATGGTGGACATGATGGGGAGGGAGTACACCACAGTTTCTCCATGTAATGACCACATTGTAAAGGGTGGAGCACAGATGAACTGGGCTTGGGCCAGTGGCTGCTCCAGGAACTGCCTACTGATGTGCAAAAAAGATGGGGCATGTTTGACAATCCGCTTTTAGTGCTTTGAAGTTAACCATTACTTGTACTCATACTGCATATATTTCTGTCAGCAGTGGACAGGTAATGAAATACAAGTGTGTCGGGTTTCTCCCGGGTACCTCCCATATGCATGATCTCTCCTTTGGTGAGAGTGGGAGTGAATTAGATGAACTAATTTCCTCAATAGGCTTGAATTCAACTTCCTACATTAATCTAATATCCAAGTTGCCTTGCCCTCACTGTTACTTTAACTTAATTTGGCTAACTCTGGCTTGTTCAAGAAGATGGGTACACAACTTCTTTTTAATTGATTATGACATGCACTGCTACTCTATGTCCTTAAACCTCAGTTTGATTGCTTACCAGCTGGTGAGCAACCATGAACAGGGCTTGTTATGGATATTTGGTCCTGGCTACTATTATTTTTCCAGTGACAAAAAGAGACCAACCACACCTGACTTCCCAAGTACCAGTACAAACTGACAGTCAGCTGGACAAAGGAAAGTTTTTCACAGGCAACTTCTGAGTAAGCCACCTTAAGGTTTTTTTTTGGGGAGGAGGGGGCGGGTGGAATTGTGGTTTTGGTTTGGGTTTTTTTGTCATTTGCAATAGCAGATATTGGCTGCCAGCCACACTGAGTCCCAGTTGGCCTTAAGAAGACCTGGCCTTCAGAGCCATTTCCTCCTTTGAAAGGAGGAATGTATTCTTACCTTGTGTGAGTCTTGAGTGGAACTGATCACTCCTTTTTTTCTGAGCTGGATAAGGTGCTAGATCAGGTAGTTTTCACAGAGCTCTGAGTTAGCAAATCCTTAGCAGCTGAGTGTTCTGTGACAGGACTAGGAACCAAGAGTTAAACACAGCAAGTAGGAAGCCAGATATCTCAGGAGATGAGCAGTAATTTCTTCTCTAAAAGTGGCACGGTATCCAAGGAGGGTAACCTAGGAGGGATTTTGTCGTGCCTCCACATACACTGAGCAAGGCATAGGTATAAAATATCCCTGATGAGAAGCTAAGCAGCATATTGTGGTGAGAAATGTCACCTCAGGATAAGTGTGACAGTGGCAAAGAGGTATGCACAGAGTACAAATTAGAGTGCCATGATTAGAGTGGAGACTGCTCTTGAAGAAGGATTGACCCACCACCACGTGTCCGGCTCTGTTCTCTGTGGTACTCACAGGAGTAACTGGAAGAGGCTGCTTTAAACTAGCCAGTGAATGCTAGACCACGCACTCACTGTTCTAGGAGAGGCAGACATGCACTATTTTCTGAGTAGCTCTATGCCACAGGTCACTTCCCAATTGTCAGTGTTCTCCAGCTGCTTTCATTTCACAGGCTTCTCTATGAAATTGCTCCAGTAAGGCATTAGAACTGCAGATGCCCTTAGCCTTTGGAAGAGGCATCTACAATATTTGATTTTTTTTTTTTGCTTCCTTCTGCTTCCTTGCCTTGTTATCCCTGGATTCTGTGTCTACGTCTTTCTTGCTCCTGTCTCTCTACAATTGCTTTAGCCAAAATGCTCTGAATTGTCACTGAAAACCCTCTGCTTATATGCTGAACATCTCTGCATGAGCAGACCTCATTATCATGTGGCAAGAGGTCATTTACATATGCAAATCAGGTTAATGAGAGCAGAACTGTAAAAGGCTTCATTCCAGAGGCATTTGCATATCCAGCTTTAGAAATATTGGAGTGCTCTGCCCCTAGCTGTGCAACCAGGACACAGAAGCCCTGGCAGTATGTCTTCGGTGGCGATTATATCCACAGACAGCTGCCATCCTGGTTTGCAACAGCCTCTATCCGAGGTACTGGCTCGTTTGAACACAGAGGGTAGTTGTGTAATGTGCGCTTCTGCACCAGACTACTAAGAAGCAGTTAAGCCTTGGCCCTTATTGGGACAACATGTGGGTTTCTGACAGGTAGATATATGCATTTCAGTATGAAGAATACAATTTCCTACGGTGCTGTCACTAATGCACGCCCGGTGTATGATGAATGAGGAAAACAATGCAGTTGCCAGGCATGGCTCTCTAAGAAGAACACACTGTGTGTGACACAGCACCATGCAAAATACTGATCGTGTTTATTCCGTAACTAACCCGGCCTTTAGCCCCCAGAGTACAAGGAGAGAACTCTTTTGGATGTTTGTAAATTAGCCATGAGAGAGCTCAAATTCCCTCCTCTGTCAGAGACAGAATGGGCTGCCACTGGTCCCTCTCTTAGACCTGTTCTGGGCAAGCATGTTAGGTGCCTTCTGACTGTCTAATTGTGAAGCAAATTTGCACAAAGCGTTCCTTAGAAAAAGCATCTTTTGCCGGTCCTTTTTTTCCCAGCTGTTTTGTTTTCAGGAATATGAATGCTTTTTCACTATAAAGCTTTCTCAGGTATTGCTCTCTGCCAGGGACTTCTGTGCCTGATTCCAGGGAGAAAAGGCAATTACATCATAATTTCTGAGAAAAGTTACTGATTTTCCTTTTGCTCCTGCCCAGTCCTTTTGAGTAAGCTAAGCATGTTTCTGGCACATCCTAATGACTAACATAAGAAAATACATTCCATCTTGAAAGGCGTATTTTTCTGCCTTGACACAGAGAACTACAACCTATACAGCTGCCAGGCAAATGCCAGGTGGGCAGCCTCAGAGTCAGCTTGGTGCATAGTTTTGGTGATGACCTGTATGTATTAGGCTGGAACAAACTGGGATCTTTGCCAGCTCCTCCACTGCACAGGATCTAAAGTGAAATGCTCCATTTATGCCCTCATTTTATCTCTACCTCCACTTCTTCTTAGAGACATGCAGATTACAGAGAGTAATTTACCATAATTCAAATAATAGTGTTCAACAGTATGTCCAGTCCCATACTCTACTGTCCAGAGATTTTCTCTCATTCAGCCTTGCACTTCTAACTCTATTGACATAGTGTGGGTCAAACTCCACTGCAGTAAGTCCTTGGAGTGATTCCTGTATTGCAACACTTTGCCTGTAGCTGTTCTCAACAGCTCTAGCGTGACAGACCAGATTAATTACGTGCGCCTACAGGAGCAAGAATAGCTCTTACACCTCTGTGGAGCCTGGGACTGAGCTGCTTTCTCCCTCTCAGCTGATGGCTATCACAGAAGACTCTCTGTCCATATACCATACACAAACACTTTGACATTTGCCTACTTTATGACACATCAGTGGATGGACACCACCATCTAATAAACCAGCTGCTTTTTGGATGGAGTGGGTCTGCAGACTGCAGACGAGATTCTCACACTTGTCTTGATGAACAAATTTACCAGGGTGCTTGAAAGTTTGGATAGCCCTTAAGGTCTATGCCATGCATCCTGTGTGCTCCCATGTCAGAGGTACAGCCTGCAGCTAAGCAACCTCTCTTACTGATAGCACAGCTGGATGTGGTCATGACTTCATCGCTGATGGCTCATAGCTATGAGAATCCCCTCTTGTCTAAGAGCACTCCAGACTGAGCAGTCAGCATCCCTGCTGTGACCCCAGACTGTCACCTTTGGAAGCTGATCTCTCAGAAAAGCATTCCATCGTTTCAGAGTAGAATTGTCCTCCTCTGTTCAACAAACTCTGCCACACAGGTTTGCTAAGAAAAGAGAAAAGCAAAATACAAATTGGTAAAATAAATATCTGTGAGGGTAATAAAAGTTGTTGTCCTTTTTCCATGTTTGAATCCTGCTTTTCAACTACGAAAATTCAAACTTAAGTAGCTCAAACTTACTGTCTTTGTTATTTCTGGAGGTGTGTCTTTGTTTCACTGAATATTCCTTTTCCATTACGCTTCTCACACAGAATACAATTTACCTTGTGTAACGTGAGATCAGAAGCCAGAGATTGTTTAGTAAACGGTGGCTTAGGAGGTGTTCTGTTTTACATAAGCAATAGCCTAAAAGCAGCCAAACCAGAAGGGCAAAGAAAATGTAATAATTTCTAAAAAAAGACAGTAGCCCTCTCATTATCATTCATTTGTTGGAAATATATATGGGTTTTTTTAGGTATTAATGATAAACAGTTTTTCACTGGATCACTTTTGAGGTTGATATATCTTCCATATTTAGCTTAAATGCAGCCCTCCCTATCTTAAGAGCACTGAGCTGATTTTATTGCCAATTCTGAAAAGTGTTAACAGGAGTAAATCTCCCCTCAAATTACTGCTGTTGTTCCCTTGCCCTGAGCCAAATTCACTGCTAAGCACCTCTGACCACACAGCTCATATAAATGTACATAATAGAGGAAGTGCCTCACATTTGCTTAGTCTCACAGAATTGGAAAAAAAACCCTTACAAAAACCTGTGTTACTGTAGTTTTTGATATATAAACATATATATTTGGTTATATCTTACTTCTTCATACCACATGCTCAATATTCAGCAGAAAAATTAAAGCCAGATATGCAGATGCCAAAAAAGTACATAACATCCAGAGGAAAAAAAAGAGGGAAACTAAAGCCATTTGGTGGTGTCAGTTTTCACTGTGTATTACATTATGGGAGAGCTTTTGAACTCTGGTATGGAGGAGCTTTATTAGAAACCAATTCTCCTCAGACCTCTGGAGGCCCAGTCCTACACATGAGCAAGCCAGATGCCAAAAAGAAATGGGGAAACTCATGCAGAAGTGTGTTTCTAAGGTTTGAGCCAAACACAGTTAACTACAGCAAGCAGGATTGCTACCAGTAAGTTTAAATATTCCTGCAAGAAATTAAAGACGTTTCTTACCTTTTTTCCATCTCTTATATTAATTTGCCCTATTTTATTTTTCACTTTAACATCTCCCTTATTTTTGCAACTCCTATGATATACTGTTTATTTTTTTCCTTCATCTTTTGCTCTTCTGATGTCACCTCTTTCTCTTTCCAAATTCTCATTTCATTATAGACCTTCTCTGTGTCCTGTTTTCCTCTTCTCCTTGTTTACCTCCTTTCCTTGCTCGTTCTTATTGAGCTCCTTGCTGTCTCTGACACAGAGTGGCATAAGTTAATGTAAAAACTTTACAATAATACTATGATGAACTTCAGACAAAAAAAGTGAAGCGGCAAATGACTTTGTATTGTATTAGCTGGAATTAGTAAGCATTCTTACAGAATTCCATCTCAGCAAAAGTGCTATCACTTATGTATCTGGAGAGCTGGGAGTTTAATTTCATTTTCAGTGCTGTACTTTGCTTAGTCTTTGCTGATAGACTGACAAAGCAACCTGCTTGAAAATGAAATGATTTCAACAACTGTGAAATACTGCATGACATAACGGCCAACATAAAGCCATCATTCTCTGTGTTTACATTGGTACTGACTCTTAACAGCACGCTGTTAGCTCAGCATAAAGCTCTGCTGCTCTGAAACAATTCAGGTACAAGGACAACTCTTTTACAGCCAATCATGCTCTGTCCCTATAAAGAATTATTATATCAATCTAAACTGGCATGAAAGTTAATGCTCACCCCTTAGCAGCTTAAATTTACATTGCAACCCACAGACTTATTCATCTCCCACCGCTGAGAATCATAACCCCAGGATCACTACACGCACATCCACCCTATCCAAGAATCAATGGCTGCTGCAGCATTATACGTATTATCAAATCCAGTTGCTTGTCAATTAACCCAATATGACATCTGCATGAAGGATTTAAATAAGGAACATCATATTATGCCGTGTGATCGATAAAGTGAAAATGCAGGCACTGACAAGGCTTAGCATTTGGCCTGATACCACAGCATCCATCTCTCTGAATGGAAGATATTTATGCTCCCACTGAATTATGGCTTGTACTCAAATATTGGCAAAGATGCAATGTACAAAAAGTGTAACAGCTACAGTATGCTGTGGTTGGCTACAGCCCTTGGGAATCTCTTAAAAGAGTAATTTCTCCTTCAGGAGCACAGCTCAGTCCAGGACTTAGGAGTGGATCCTTTTCATCTCAGACAAAAAGGTGCTACTGAAAAAAATTAACAGAGGAGAAGATGTGTTCTTCAGCACACACATGTACAGTAGAAAGAACACCGCATTCATGGTGCTGGTGAAACAGAAACTTCATTAATTAGAAAGAATCCTGACTTCCCTAAAGTAAAACAAGGTTCAGCCTTTTTCTCCATCAGGAAAAGCAAATGAGCTGATGAGGATAATGAAATGCATCACATTGACAAATGAGTTCACTCTGGACACTGGAAGAGAATTAAGCTCCTTTATAATTTAAAATAACAAAACTGTAGTCAGTACAGTGAAGTGCCCCACATACAATCAGTATGAGCACATGGAAAAACTGTCCTCCCAGTTAATTTGGAAGCAGGCATTGGTTTCTCAAGTTGGAAAGATATCTCCTGCTCTTGAACAAACTAGCAATCTGCAAGTTGTGAGTAAGAAAAAAAAGAGATCTATCTAGTTGAAGGGCAGCAAGTGATATAAAGTATGTTTAAAGTGCCCCTGTTTAGCTCAAAATTTAGGCTCTGTGTCAAATAACTTCTTACCAACTTGTGATAGAAGTGTTTCCATTAAGAAATATTCCAGTGGAAACCATTTGGTTATAGATAGATAAAGTTCAGTAGTACCTATTGAACAAACCTGTGGCATGGTGCTGCTACAGAAGCCAGGTGTGATGCATATTAGAGGAAAGAGGCTGTCTAGTGTCCCCTGTTCAACTCAAAAGAAACTCAGAAAATAAACATAGGTGGAGACCTACCATTTGGGAAATGCGTATCTACACAGGCATTGTAAAAAACACACTACTTTTCAACCTAGTGTTATTTCAGTCTGGAGGCTGACTATAGATATCAGTGCCCACATCCACTGCCACTGCTGGCAGTGGAAGCCCTTCCATTGATTTTAATACCACAGGCTACAAAGTTCCACAAAAAAATTTCCTTCTACCTCACTCGCTCCCACAGAATGATTTTTGGCTCATGAAATTTTTACTCCCACTCTTCTGAGCGCATTATTTCAAACTCTTGATACTTCACATGTGAATGCGTAACATAAGCCCTATCAAAACATACTGAGACAATTTTCAAGTCACTCCTGAACATTACAAAAATTCATGAGCTCCCTAAATTTGAGAATTTGGCTTGGTACAGCAGGACAGCAAACCAAAATGTCTGTCTCTAAACTCCCTAGGTCCACAGGCATATCCAAGTGTGCGGCCTCTTAGGAACTGTGTATCTTCAGGAAATGGGCAACCTAAAGACCAAAGTGCGTTTTTTGGTTCTGCTTTAATAAGTGAGAACAACAGAGATTTTGGATTTATAAAAATTTGGCTAATTTAATGGCACAGGGCCTTTCTGAAACAGAAGTTAACATTACCTCTCTCCCTTTTGTTCAATCCTAATATTAAGTTCACAGGACTATATGTAGTCCTCCACTCTTTTTTAGACATCAGATGGTTTTGTACAGGCTAAGGATGTATTTTATTGAATATCTACTTACGTGTTTTGCAACATACTTATTCCTGGAGTAGATGTAGCCTCTGAGAAACAAGGCTGCCATGGAAAACTGGAAGACTCACAAGGACTGTAGGCTGCATCTTTGAAAAGTGTTGCCATGGTTGCAATGGAGCGAACCTACTTCCTCTGCTTCCGCCACAGAACCTGGAGCCCTGGATGAGGTGGGTTTTGCAACCAGCCAAACAAGGGGACACAAGGATGTAGGAATCAGGAATGTAACCACAGAGAGAGTCAGGAGTCAATGGACAGTGCTCCAAATGATGATGCTGACAGTGCAGCCCCTTGAGAAAGAATGACCTCTCCTCTCAAACTATGTGGCAAATACCTCCTGATAGATGAAGAGTACTTGTGTGAGTGTGGGTGTGTAGGTGGGAAGTGTTGGCCTGACCATGACAAGGTCAGGAGTCAAAACTGTTAAGAGACATGAATGTTCTCATGGTAAAACGTAGTAAAGGGAAAATCTGCTTAACTGGTACAGAAAGATATAAGAGGTTGTTTGTCAATGATGGAAAATAAGATATGACAAAGTAAACTTTCTATTAAAGAATCATCTCTTCCCCTTGGTAGATTCTGTATGAATATGTCTGAGAAAAAAAGAGACTGAAAACCTCCTGAAGATCTCTCCCATGGCAAACTGAAAAGCTATGGCATGCTATACACACATAGAAAAAATGGCCTCTCTCTGGTAGTACAACACAGCCTTCTACTGAGATACTAGACTGTAAAAATCATAAATGACTTATTTTTACAGAAATCATCCAGACAAAAACATATATTCAGCTGCCAAAACTGCAGTCCCTCAAAGCAGGGGTGGATAAGAATAAATATACACCTTGGTTTTGCAGAGAGAACCACCATGACTCTGTAAGTGTAAATAGCATAAGCAGTAGGCAATAATGCTTGTTTGTCTCACCTTAAAATGTAGTGGGGAGATCTGAGCTGAGAAACAGGTGGTTGTGTGAGCTATACAAGTCTTTTTATCTGTGGCTTATATTAAGTATTGCCAGGCTATAAAGAACCAGGGACACAAGTATCAAGAGAGCTAAAATAAAACAATACCAATGATGGTCATAATAACATTTATGTTTCCTTTCCTTTTGGTTCAGAGCTGCTACAGCACACAACATAAGTTTCAGCTGCAAATAAGAGGACGAGAAACAGACATTTTCCTTTTAGATGAAAGCCAAAATTCTTACTTGACTTGCATAACTGGAACTTTAAAGAATTTCTACCACAGAACATCAGTTCACCAAACAATCATGAGAGCTGACAACACTGTATTACAAAAACTACATTTAGGAAACAAGCAAAAATTGTGCACTGGTGTAAATCACAGCTACACCTTGATCAAAAAGAGCCACATGCTCAATGTCAAAAATGGGCAGAACTCCAAATAAGATGTGTACTTGTCAATTAGTGGATGAAATTTAATCTGTAAGGGAAGAAACATATTGCACATGGGAGAAGATAGCTCAGGGAGGGGTAATATCCATACGCAAAAAAAAAATCTCCTATTTCACTGAAATCCCCAAAGAGGTAGTGGCAAGTGATAGTGGTGGCTATCAATGGACAGCTTTCAGTTGGCTCACGTGAAATGATTTTGGCAGAACATACCCAGGTCTTACCTCTGCTGAACTGTCAGGCTGGTTCGTGCAGGATCCCAGTCCAAGCAGGCTCAGGCGAGTTTCATGGCATTTAGGGGAACATTTGTGTGCACTTCAGGAAAGCAGCTCAAGGCTGCCAAGAGCCGGCACTGCCTCAGCCCCCACTCCTGAGTGAGGGGATCTGGGGTAGCTAAAGTGGGGGGCATGGGGTACCACGGCTCTTCGTACCCAGCACTCCTGAGGCAGCACGGCCTGTGCCCAGGCCAACCTGTTCATCTGGAGAAAACTGAGAGGGGACCTCCTTCATGGGTAAAAATATCCAAATGTGGTGGGGGAGAGGAGTCCAAGAAACTGAAGCCAGGCTGTTGTTGGTGCCAACTATTAGAACACAAGGAGTAATGGGCAGAAACTGACGCACAGAAGTCCCACATGAATGTGAGGAAACTTCATTACTGTGTGGGTGACCCAGCACTGCAACGGATTGCCCAGAGAGGTTGTGGAGTCTCCTTCACTGGAGATATTCAAGAATCGTCTGGACACAATCCTGTGCCCTGTGCTCTAGGATGAGCCAGCTTAGACAGAGAGGCTGGAGCAGATGACCCACTGTGGTCCCTTCCAATTTTACCCATTATGTGATTCTGTGATCCCTTATGCAGCACAAAAATTGACTTCTCTGTTGCTGTTTTACACCTCCTTGGCAATTTGTACCAAACCGACACAGATTTTTTACTTTGGAGATGCTGACGACAGGTGAAGTGAGCGGACGCGGCCTGCCTGGGAGGCTGCGGCAGGCGCGTGAGGGGCTCGGCCTGAGAGGCCTCAGCTCCGACCCAGGCGTGACTTTGGGAAGTTGGCTCGGGCGATGGGACGCTACGAGCCGCCCTTGACCCCACGGAGGAGCGCTCTCGGCCGAAGCTACACCTCCTGCGGACGCCAGCGAGTCAGCCGAAGGTGAGCCCTCACGCCTCGCCGCTCCGGAGCTCCAGGCCGGGTTTTGCGGGGGCCCGCGCTCCCCGCGGCAGAGCGAAGCGCGGCTGGGGCGCGGCGGTGC